>PVJD01004591.1:0-133802 GCA_004026545.1 Mormoops blainvillei | reverse complement strand
GAATGGCGAGAAAGCGGTGAAAGGGAGCAGCGGGGAGGGGCAGGCGCGGGAGGGGGAGGGAGGGGGGCCGGGGAGGGGGCCTGGGGGCGATCCGATTGTCTCCTGGGGGGTATATAAGGGGTTTTAAGGAGAGTCGTGTGCCAGACACGCAGCCACTGAACCACAAACCGCTTCGCTTTAACTGGAGTGCCGGGGGGTCGCGTGCCGGGCGCCGCCGGCCCGGGGCTGAGTGACAGACGGACACGCACCGCGAGCACACGCACGAGACCCGCACGGGAGGAGCGCGCGCCCTGCCCCGGCCGCCCGCGCGCTTGGAGAGCAAGCTGAGTGAGTGCTGCACTCCGAGGGCGGTTCCCGCACCACGTCCCGCAGCGCGCTAGCGCCCTTGGCTCGCGCAGATCTTTGCCGCCCGGCCTGTGCGCCTTCCCGGGCAGACGCGGGACCCCGCGGGCTGGCGTGGGCTCCCGACGCTGGGCGCTGGGCGGGCTTCTTCCCAACTGGGCTCCTCTCTGCGCGCGTCCCCGGGACACCTTCGCTTCTGCGTTGACGCCCGTTTGCTGTCTTCCCCCGCCCCGCCCCTCCTCGTCTCCCGCTCCCTTCGGTAGGATGTTCGTTAAATCGGAGGCCTTGGAGGTGAAGGAGGAAGCGGACATGCTGGTGCTGCTCCGCGCAGCCTCCCCCGCGGCAGCGCGGACCCCGCTGCAGTCCAGCACGGACGAGGACGACGAGGAGCGGGGCGCGCAGGGCGGGGCGCGTCGGCAGCGCGGGGCCGGGCCCGGGGCGCGGCTGCTGGGCCTGGGGCACGAGTGCCGGCGGCGTCCTTCCAGGGCGCGGGTCGCTTCCCGCGGCGCTAAGACAACCGAGACGGCGCAGCGCATCAAGAAGACCCGCCGGCTGAAGGCCAACAACCGCGAGCGCAACCGCATGCACAACCTGAATGCGGCGCTGGACGCGCTGCGCGAGGTGCTACCCACCTTCCCCGAGGACGCCAAGCTCACCAAGATCGAGACCCTGCGCTTCGCGCACAACTACATCTGGGCGCTCACCGAGACCCTGCGCTTGGCTGACCACTGCGGCGGGGGCCTGCCCGGCTCACTGCGCCCCGAGGCCGCGCTGTTGAGCCCGGGCGGCGCGCTGGGCAGCGTGGGGGACAGCCCGTCGCCCGGGTCCACGTGGAGCGGCACCGAGAGCCCCGCACCGCCCTCCACCTCCCCCTACAGCTGCGTTTTCTCCCCCTCCAGCCCCTCGGGGTCGGACCGGGACTGCTGGCAGCCCGCTCCACCTGACAAGCGCCACTGCGCTCCTCGCCGCCCCGCGGTCCGGGAGTGCGCCTAGGCTGTGTCTCCATCGCGCCCCGGGCCTCGCTCCGCCTGCTGTCCTGACCTCCCGGCCGCGCCCCTCTCCGCCGCACTCCCTTCGCCCTGGAAACCGGCTGGAGTCCAGAGCAGATGCGGACCTCCGGCTTTTCGGCGGCCGGTCGGTCCCCGGGCGAAGGGCTTCTTTTATTCAGATGATCTCTGAGTTACTGAGGCTGAGATGGAGCCGGTCGCCCAAATGATGGTCGAGTGCGGGGGAGGGGTGCGTTTCTAGGGCTAAAAAGACGCTGGGAGGAGGCGGCGGTGGCGGGAGTCGCCCCCCGTCGCCCCTCCTCCCCCCGCAGCGCCGAGGACTCTGCTGTCTGAGTGAGTCTCCGCGGGACACAACGGATCCCTGCGTTCCGTCCCCTCGGCTCCTGCATAGAGATGTTAATGTCGAGTAGAAAGAAACGCGTCTTAGCATCTGAATGACGTTACTGGTAATAATATTATCCACAGACTCGCAGTGCCTGGCATCTGCTCGGTTCCCAGTGCTGCCTGCGGGCTGTGGGAACTTCACCTGTCAAACCAAACTTTCCCTCTCTGACGTGCACTTTGTTCCGTTTCCCAGATTCGTCACAACACCTATTGTCCCATCCTTCTCTTTCCTTTTTCTTCTCCATTTTGCCATCTGTCTCTTATGATTTATAAGGGAAAAAGTTGTTTTGTTAGAGGGCCAGGTTAGAAGTCATTGTATAATTTGTAGGCTTTGTACTGATTGAATGCAAGCGTGGAAATCTAGGCTGAACTCTCTATCGAAAGGGAGAATGTGGAGGACAAGGGAAAGGGGGGGTTGCTTCATGCATTATTTATCTCGACCTTTGAGGGGAGAGGGAACTCCTCTTTCTTTCAGGAGATTAAAAATAAATCAACAGACTGAAAACCTAAGCAGACACGGAGCTCTTTGGGGATCAGCCACACACGTGTTCCCCTCTATTTATTATAAAGAAAATTTTCATGGGAAAAGTATGTATTTTTTTGTATATCCTACAGAGTTTATTCTAGTATGTATTTACCTCTTGAAAAAAACAAGAAAATTGTTCTGGTGATTAAACTATAAATAAAATATCTAATTTTCATAATAGTTGTCTGTAGTTTTATAACTTTTTCCTGATTGTGTGGTTTTCAGAAGATAAGTTGTATTTTTCTGAAATTTTTCCTATATCGAATTGAGTAGAGTACCTGCGTTTTCATCAGTTTGTGTGTGGAATCACACTCGTGGTCCAGGAAATCACAAGAGGCTGAATTATATCTGAAACACTACCACTGGCACATGAGTGACTCTCGGCACAAATGAAACTTGGTTTTTAGGAAATCAACTTCTGAGCAAACAAGACTAGGTAAAAGGGGGCGGTAACTAAGTGCTTTAAGCGTTCACGCAGGTGGAAGTTCTTGGTGGGCTGTGTGGCAGTTCGGCTCTGCAAGCTGCAGGGGTTTGGCAGTGATTTCCAAGGGCCCCTTCCAGCACCTGTGAGTAACTGACTATTTATAAAGTCCTTATTGAAAGCTGATTCACTTTTAGTCATTTTAACAAGCTCGTTGGTCTGAAAAGCAAACTCCCAGAGAAAGGAAAATATTCAGAGCATGCTGAAAGAACAGCTCAACTTTCCAATCATCTTTGCTGAAATAATTACGTCGTCAAAACTCCTTCAAAGAGAAAGCGAAAATGGTTGCCTAACCTCCAAGATACATAATTCTAAATCTTGCACCTCAATCTCCAAAGCAGAAATAAATGACCTTTGAGTGGCCTTGGGTCAAGGATGACCAAGGGAAGGCTGACCACATTTTAGGTTGGATCCCCTTGGGGGAGGGTATCCATGACAACACAAGCTTAAAGTAAATCACATTTGCAAAAGAAAAGTTGGCTGTTAAGCCTCCCCTGCCCCATAAATTTCATATCTTCTTCTGATTTGGGCCAAATCCTCCACTCTGCACCAAAGCAATGAACGTAAGTGTTTAATATTTTATAGAAGTCCACTTTTTTTTTTTTAATCACAGGAAGAGCCACCCAGGGTTTGTTGCTTTTCATAGCTGGACATAAGAGAGACCTGTTGGAAAATGCCTTACCCTGTAAAGATTGTCGTCTTACTATTATCTGCTAGGAGGAGAAAGCATTTCTCTTACATTCACTGAAGTTACTAGCATTTAAAAAGCCGAGCTCTCAGGCAAAGCAGCTGCAGTGTGCGCGTTTTAAAACACCACCGTTTCAGCGTTAAGCAGCGGTTCTGGCGATGAGGCCCTGCGCGCGCCGTTCGGAAACTTGCAAAGAGAAAGATTCCAGGCCCGGGTCTGTGGCCGCAACCCCCAGGTGTAGTGACTCCTCCAAGACGAACAGGTGGCACTGAGGACCTAAGTGGAGACACCTGGGCCGGGAGACGGTCCAGGCGTCCCCCACCGCCGAGGCGAGTCCGGCAGCACCCTCGGGCCTGTTCTCCGGGGCCAGGGCCGCGTCGGGCGGAGCTTACAGGTAGGTCCCCAACGCATCGGCAGCGTGTCACACGCGGCACCTGCGGTCTGCGCTCGGGTTTTCCCGTCCCCATCCACAGCAGACGTGGCGTTATCTTTATGGCGTCCCTTTAAGTAGAGGCTAAGAATGATGTTGCGGCCTCACTTGCGCGGCTTCCTCCAAGCCCCCGAGGCGCCCTGTCCCCTCCGGTCCGTGTCACCCCCCTTCCTCTGGCGGTGACGAGCTGGTCCTTCTTGCGCCGCGTTCCACCTCGGGCCACAGGCCGGCGACTCGCTGCTAACGAGGCCTCCGAGGAGTCCCTGCGGCGACCGCCGGAGCCGCCCCCGAGGGTTCTGGGCTCAGTCCCACCGCCGGGTCGGTCGCGCGCATCTGTCCTGAGGGCTGGCCCTTGTCTGGGCTCATTCCTCCCTCCCCAGATGTTCCATTAGTTCGCCTGGGGGACTACCGGGCAGGGGGAGGAGCAGCGAGGCCGGGCGCCGGGGTCCC
This sequence comes from Mormoops blainvillei, assembly GCA_004026545.1. NCBI lineage: Eukaryota > Metazoa > Chordata > Mammalia > Chiroptera > Mormoopidae > Mormoops > Mormoops blainvillei. The sequence continues at coordinate 129,494 of PVJD01004591.1, read as the reverse complement.
GACCGCCGTGCACCCTCCGCGGGGTGGTCCTGGCAGGTGTCACCTCGGACGCGCACAGCTGGCGCGCGGGCTGATTAGATGAGGCTGCAGCCGGGGTGGCGCCCGCGCTGGGTTCCCGACACCTGGAAGTCCCGGCGTCCGGATCTGAGAAGGAAAACGTGTGAACAGAGACTCGATGACGCTGGGTGAGACCAGTGACACGCGGCTCCCGGAGCTGTGGGGCTCATTGTGTGATAAACAACCCCCCGCCCCCGCCGCCAACTTTATTCTCTCGTAAAAAATGGGTGTTTGCACAATCACTGCTCCAGGCTCCGGGGCTGCAGAGCGGTTTTGCGGGGAGGTCGGCTGTCGCCTGTTTTAAGGATCCACTTTAATAATTAAACTTAAGGAATGTTCCCAAAAGGGAGGGGGTGACAGATGTGGGCTGTCCCCTCTCTGGCGGTAGCCTCCGCGTCCTGCCCGAACTGGGGCGGGGCGGGGCGGTCTTGGGTCGGCTCCACCCTGCGGGGAATCCGGGTCTCACAACCCACCTGGGCAGTTTCAGAGGGTCCCCTTGTCTGGGAACGAGGACAGGACAACTGGGTGTCCTGGTGGCGGTGGCTGAGCTTCTATTCCCAGCTGGGTGACAGGGTGCGTGCACGCTGCAGCGAACGACTGTTGGTTTCCGCCGTGCCAGGGTCGCGGGAGGCTGGGGGGAGGGCCTCTGCCATGCACCTGCTTCGAGAGCCCACAGCCACACCAGCGCAGCAGGGACTAGTCACCTGAGCCACTGGCAGAGGACCCAACGAAAGGGCCAGGGCGCGACAGGCACCAGGGACCTGAGCGCCAGGAAGACAAGCAGGAGGGGAGGTGGCTCCTGAAGTGCCACGCGGCCCGTCCACCCCCCTCCCAACCAACTCGCTTCCTCCCGCTGCCCGCCCTGCCAGTGACAGCTGGTATCAATGCCGTTTTTTAACTTATCTTTCGCTTTTACCGTTTAAGGCTGTCACTGGGAGCATTCGGTTTTCTTCATACCGAGTGTCCGGCAAAAATCAAATTTCTAAAGAACTAAAGGGACTTGGGACCCAAGATTCCCCCTGATGGAAACACGCTTCCCACTGCTCAGTCTGGTTGGATTCCCGTCAGCTGGTAGACACCGCGGGGGACTTGTATTCCAAAGCCTAGGGGGACAAAAGGGGAAAGTTACTTCAAAGGACACATGTCTGCATCCGCAGGACTGCGCTGGCCTTTCGGAGACCGGGGGACGGCTGCGTATCTGCTCTGGTCCTGCTGGATCTGGGCAGACGGGGGCACACCTGGGGACAGTGAACAGGGGAGCGGAGAGCCCACACCTTTCTCCTGTCTTATTTGATGAAAAGCTGCAGTCCCTGGTGAATGGAAACAGGAACCTCCCAATAGGCAGAGACCCGGCTCCCGTCCCCATGGCAGCAGCTGGCCATACAGCCTAATTCCTTGTGACAAAGAGGTCATCTTCCTTTTCAAATGTGTTTGTGGCCTCTGTGCATTGTGTCTTCCCGTAAAGGCTCCTCTGCGGTGCCAGGGGTCTGCAGGACCGAGGGTGGGCGGGGGAGGGTTACGGCCTCCCTGGTACGAGAAGCGCGGAGGGAGGACCCAGACTGGCACCAGGGGGCGACAGGTGAGGACCCGGATGCTGTCACCACTTTCTTCCCACAAGACACAATCTCGCTACGTGTTGAAGTTGTTTTAAAGTGAGAGCCCCTGAGGTACCTGAAATTTGATTTTAATCTTTTCCCACCTTTTACTGCTGCTGAAACACCACGTGCAAGACCATACAGGAAGGCAGATTTGTTGTGAGGATATGATTATTTTATTTCATTGCCTTAGTTTCCAGATAGTTCTGGACTAGAAATCAAACGAGTAAGCCTGGAACACCTGTGAAACGGTGCGGAGGGGAGTCTAACCGTGACCTTAGGCAAGTACCATATCAGCGCATTAATACCTCTTTCATTAGTGTCCAGGGAGGTCAGCATGTTTTTTTGAATCAAAGCTGTGTAAACTACAATGTTTTTCTTGACTCCCAAAATCCCATGGCAGCCGCTGAGAAGCAGACAACGAGGAAACCAGGACTTTGCTGGCAGGGCGGCTCCAGAGTCCTGGGTTCGAGCCCCCACTTATCTCAGATCCGGGAGATTAGTTCACTTCTGCAGACACTGGGTCTGTGTGCAGTGGCTCTCCAGCGAGATGATCGCTGGCCGCTGCGCCGGGCGTTCCTGCCCTGGTCCGCAGGCCCTCATGTCCGTCTGACCACAGTCTCAGTCGGGACGTTCCAGAAAGGGTGCAGTGAAAAACGAGCTGCTTTTTTTTTTTAGAGCAAATAACTCTAAAAGGGTTTCAGTTCTACCTGCGGGGAACTGGTTAGGAGTCTTAGCTGACGCTGCTGTCCTACGGTGGGGAGCGTCCGCTGGGCCTCCCAGAGCATCTTCAGGGCCCGGTAGTTCTGGGCTGCAGAAGGCCTTGCCAGGGGTGCCCACCCTGCTGGCCTGGTCCTCCGAGTCTCTCCGGCTCTCAGCTTTTGCTCGCAGCGTGTGTAGTGGTGATAATACATTGTACAGCAGCTGGGAGCCTGTCCTGATGGACCGTGTCCGGTCCTGGCCTTCCCATAACTGCTACTCCTGTACCCCCCCAGCGCCCCACCCAATTGAACATTGAAACCCATGTTCAATTTCCTTCAATAACTCTCTTTTCCTACCCCAGCAAAACCAGACGTGTTGCAAGATCTGGGACAAGGGGCATCACACACAGACGGCTTCACAGCTCTTGTATTCGTGGCGTGCTTTCAGGAGTCTTGTGAGCATGCTGGAATTTTAGAAATTTTGTGCGCATGCTGGAAGGGATTAGGAGTCTGTGAGCAAAATCAGAGAAGGTGGCTGTGGGCCACCACACGGGACCCTCACTGTGTCTATCAGAATCCATCATGCTGGCAGCTGCAGGCGGCTGTGCTCCCACCTTGCATCGCTGTGAGAGCAGAACAGGTCTTTCCTGGCAGTTGCCCCCACATACACGAGGCCACGCGCATATGTGTTCCAGGAGACGTGCTTTCGTTGTCCCTGTCTGTACACATCTCTGCCACGCTTACTCGAAGCCCGTCACTTAACCTCACTGTACTGCCTGCAGCGGGTCATCTCCCATCTCCGCCGGCCTCTGAGCTTCCCCCGCGGGGCCTCCACAGGCCCCTAGCTGCCAAAGTCGCAAAGCCGCTCGGGCTTCTGAGTGGCCACATGAACAGCAGTGGCCCCAAGAGACACCCAGGTCACAGTGGGTGCTGCCCGAGGGGAAAACCTTGCGAGTTAAAAACCACTACAGATTTGATGATTGTCGGTGCATGAGATCGTACCCATGTTAGTGCGGGGATGTATTTACTTGAGGACTATATAACTTACTTGTAGCAGAAAAAGTCTTACAACTGGCCAAAACTCGGTGCTTCCCCTCTGAAAAATTTGGCGATTCTGCTATGAACCCCAGTTTCATTTTTATTCTTTGGCTATGCAACAAAACTTTAATGCCTTGAAGTGTACAGCCATCCTAAGAGTGATTTCTAAAGAAATCATTGTAATGATTTTGGAGGGTACAGTTCAGTGGTACTAAGTATGCCCACATCACTGAGCAGCCCAGTCTCCAGAACTTTTCACTCGAAAAACCGAGACTCTATGCCCATCAAACACCCACCCCATCCTCCTCCCCCAGCCCTCAGCAACCACCATGCGTCTGTGGCTGTGAATTTGAGGACCTTATGTACCTTATATAGTAACAGGTGTTTTTACTTTTAAAGCCTGAAGTGTCCGTGTCCCCATTTTTCTTTTATTTTAAATCATTTTATTTTATAACATTTTATTTATTTATTTTTAGAGGGAAGGGAGGGAGAAAGAGAGAGAGAAACATTGATGTTTGAGAGATACATTGATTGGTTGCCTCTCATATGCCCCTCGACTGGGGACCTGGCCTGCAACCCAGGCCTGTGCCCTGACTGGGAATTGAACCAGCGACCTTTCAGTTCACAGGCCAGCACTCAATCCACCGAGCCACACCAGCCCCCATTTTTTCTCTATGTCGAAAACGGATGGAAAAACCAAAGATTTAGTCTCCTTTTATAACTGTGTCTTTAAAAATGGAAGCTGGGCCCTGGCCAGGTGTTTCGGTTGTCCGGTGCACCAGAAGGGCACACACAGGTTCAGTCCCCAGTCAGGGCACATGCCTAGGTTGTGGGTTCGATCCAGGCTGGCACGTGGTACAGGAGGCAACCGACCGATGTCTCTCTCTTTATCTCCCTCTCTCCCTTCTTCCCTCTCTGAGATCAATGGACTCATCCTCGGATGAGGATTGAAATAGAATAAAAGCAGAAGCCAGAGGCTGGAGGAAGCAGCCAACTGTCCCTCACCCAGAACAACGGTGACACTGACGTCTGAGACGCGCCGTGCGCTGGAATCCAATCTTGTTTTTCATTTAACAATGTGCTGAACAGAAACTCATCATTCTAGGTGGGGAAGAAAAGCAAACTTTTAAAAAAGATTTTTAAAATCCTTAAACAACCGTTTGAGCTGCTTTCAGGCAAAGGACGACTCTTTCTGTGATTCAGAGACTCCTGTCCCCTCATCTCCCTCCACTGTGAGGGGTCTCTGATCTGGGCATCCCCGATCTATCTGCATATCACACACGTAATTTAAAATGGTTCTTCTTGGGGAGAAAACAGATTAAGTCTCAGCTCCCCATGAATAGCTTGGCTCTATCCTTTTTAATAAAGAAGAGTTAGGCTGGACCAGTGCCGATGGCATATTTACCTTCATGAGCTAAAAAAAAAAGAAGAAGAAGAAAAAAAAGTTAATTACTGCTCGGAGCAAGTTAGTCCGGCTGTCCCGAGCCGCCTTTTGTTACTTGCTCCCTTCATTAGTTTCCCTCCCTGGGTTTGCTGCTAATAGCTGCTTGGTTGCTTCAGCTCAAAGCCGCATCTGTGCCCTGGGAAGAGACGTGGGACCCTGGCCAAGGGGGCGGAGCCCGTGCTGAGCCGCTGTTTACACATCAGCCCCTGTTAACAGGACGCCTGCATTGCCCAAGGGGCACAGAGGTCGTGGGCTGTGGCAGCCGGCGGGGCACCCAGCATGGCACGGCGGTTGCTGGCTCCCGGGGGCTGGGGGTCCCTGTCGTCTGCCAGAGAGACGTCTTTTCTCAAAGACGAATGGCTGCACTGCTGGGCCACCGAACCTCGTGGAATGGAACAGGAGTCCTGGTCTTCTGGCAACTTGCAAACGGTTTTACTTCTCAAAAAAGTCAGGGTTTGACCGAAGACCCTGTTGCCTGTACCCTAGGGGGGGTTGACGGTTTGAGAAAGAACCTTGTGGGGAGAAAAAACACAGCATCTCTCTGTGCAATTCTGAAGAAGTTCTTCAGCCTTTCGGAACTCCTTTTTATTGCTGGATAATTGATGTATAATGTTGTATGAGTTTCGGAGGTACAATGTAATGATTCAACACGGGCACAACTCAGGGACATTGCAGGCTCACTTCCAGACCCCCCCAATGGAGCAAACACTACAATAAAGCAAGCCGTATGAATTTTTGATTTCCCAGAGCATACAAGGGTTGTTTATACTATACTGCAGCCTATAGAGTCTACAATAGCACTATGTCTAAAAAACAATGTACATATCTTAATTTAAAAACACTTTGTTGCTAAAAACACTGACCACCTTCTGAGCCTTCCGCGACTCATCAGGTTTCTGCTGGCAGAGGGTCTGCCTCCACGCTGGTGGCCGCTGACGGAGCAGGGTGGCCGCTGAAGGCTGGGGTGGTGGTTCTTAAACGAGACAGCGGTGAGCTCTGCTCTGCTGATTGACAGCTCTCAGGAAGATCCTCCTGCGAGATGCTGTTGGATGGCATTTTACCCACAGTAGAGCTGCTTTCAGAGCTGGTGTCCGTCCTCTCAAGCCCCACGGCGGCTGCATTGACCACGTTTAGGGAGTGTTCTAAATCCTTTGTTGATATTTCAACAATTTTCACAGCATCTTCACAGGAAGGAGATTCCATCTCAAGAAACCACTCCCTTGGCTCGTCCACTAGAAGCAGCTCCCCGTCCACTCGGGCTTCATCATGAGATTGTAGCAGCTCAGTTCCACCCTCAGGCTCCACTTCCAACTCTGGTTCTCTTGCCGCCCCCTCGACATCTGCGGTTACTTCCTTATTGGAGAACGTTGAGCCCCTCAGAGTCATTCGTGACGGCCAGAATCAGCTTCTTCCAAACTCCTGTTAAGCTGTGGTGTTGGCCCCGGCCGGGAGCCCAGCTGCTTAGAGCGTCATCCTGATTCACCAAGGCTGTGGGTTCGATCCCTGCTCCGGGCGCACGCACGAGTCCACCAGTGAGCACATTAATGGATAAAGCGATGTGTCGATGTTTTGCTCTCTCCTTACCTTCCTCTCTCTCTCTCTCTCTCTCTCATCAATACATTTAAAAAATAGTTGCTGTGTTGACCTCTTCCCATTAATCACGAGTGTTCTTAATGGCATCTGGAATGGTGAATTCTTTCCCCAGGTTTTCAATGGAGTTTGCCTAGATCCATCAAATGAATCATAACCTGTGGCAGCTATAGCCTTACAAAACGTATTTTCTTAAATAATAAGACTTGAAAGTCAAAATTACTCTTTGATCCACGGGCTGCAGAATGGATATTGTGTTGAGCAGGCATGGAACCAACATTAATCTCATCATCCGTCAGAGCTCTTGGGTGACCGGGTGTCTTATCAGTGGGCAGTTATATATATATATATATATATTTTTTTTTTATTTTTAATTTTTTTTATTGTTCTTCAAGTACAGTTGTCTCCATTTTCCCACCACCACTTTCCCCTGCCACACCCCCAACCCTTCCCCCCTTTGACTTTGTCCGTGGGCCTTTTATACATGTTCCTCGAGACCCTTCCCTTTCTTCCCCCCGCCCTCCCCTGTGTGAACAGTTGTCTGCCGAAAGGAATCTTTTCTTCTGAGCCGTAGTCCTCAGCAGTGGACTTCAAACATTCAGCGAACCACATGGTAGACAGATGCGCCGTCACCCGGGCTTTGTCGCCCACCTACAGTTGGGGGCGTCATTCCTAAGGGCCCCAATGTTCCGGACAGCAAGTGTGCACCGGCTTCGGCTTAAAGCCACAGCCGCATTCGCCCCTCACAGGGGCGCCAGCCTGTCCCTGAGGCTGTGAAGCCGGCACCTCCCCTCTCTGGCTATGGCGGTCCTGGATGGGATCTTCTCCCGGGCCAAGGCTGTTCCGCCTGCACTGACAGTCTCGTTCCGGGCAGCCGCCTGTAGGAGCCACCTCGGCTGGATCTTCTGCATCAGCACTTGCTGCTTCGCTTTGAACGTCGGGTTATGGGAATGGCCTCTGTCCTTCAGCCTCGTCAGCCAACCTCTGCCAGCTTCACACTTTTCTTCTGCAGCCTCCTCCCCTCTAATTCTTTTAAGGCGATACGATTAGTCTTCTTTCAACCCTTGGGTAGCAGTATTAAGGGATGATTCCGAGCTCTGGCTGGTGTGGCCCAGTGAGTTGGGCGTTGTCCGACAAGCCAAAAGGTCGCCAGTTTGATTTCCAGTCAGGGCACAGGCCTGGGTCGTGGGTCAGGTCCTTGGTTGGGGGCGTGTGACCGGCACCCAATCATTGTTTTTCTTCTACATCGATATTTCTACCTCCCCCACCCCCGGTCCCTCTCTCCGAAAATAAATAAAGAAAATCTAAAAAAAAAAGAATAATTCCAAGATTAAGAAAAACCCCAGGAAATGAAAGCTGTGTTTTGGTTGCAGGAAGTTGAAGTGCCTGTTTTACGTGTGGGACAGGCCTGTCATCTCAGTAACGCGCATCCCGCCTGCCTAAGGAGGACTTGCACTCTCATCCATGGAACTTGAAAACCAGCCTTTTTATTGCACTTAAAAACCCCTGGGCTCTGAGCCAACCAATAGGCCTTCTTTGTCTCTTATTTTTAAAATAGCTCACGCTTTATCTGAAGCATATTCTGCGATAATGCATATACTGTAGGGTAGCAATATTTATCAATCATCTTTAAGAAGCAGACGACAGACATGTTCTGGCCACAGGGGAGGAGAGTTGTCCGGGAGAAAATAGCCATCCTTATCACTGGGGGCCAAGGGCCGATGGGGTTCCCTTTCTCCAGAGTTACCGCGTTTGCAGAAACGTAAAGTAATGATCAAACTCAACATCAACACAGTACTAGGAACAATGATTTCTTTTTAACCAATTTTAATTTGAATCAAAAATAGCTTAATTTTATTAATTAAATAAGCACTAAAATAAGAATCGTAGGAAACAAGGGACTGGCTGTCAGTAAGTGGTGACACACTCGAGCATTTTTCTCCAGACCAAAAAAAAACAACTAACAAACAAACAAACAAACAAAAAGCCTGTCTACCCAGGAGCTAATCCATTTTCCACACTCATTACCATTCAGATGAGTCTTTTGAAAAACAAAGATGTCAGCATAGCTCTTTCCGGTGACTGAGAACGCCTTTCTTATTCGATTCTGCAAATAAAGAGGACTCTCTGGATCTAATTAAGAGATTTTTCACCTGCCGTCACTCAATCACTCGGTTCACAGGACGTATGGGACGTGCGCAGGGCGCGGGCGCCACGTTAAACACTGTATCACACCAAGTGCAATGCACAATGGGCCAATCACAGAACTACTCTCTCGATTCAGCTTGTGATTTTTAATGATTCACTTCTCTCATTCGGTGAGGCCGTATTGACAACCAAGGGCTGGGCTGGCCCTGGGCTGACAAACGGAGCCGCATCCCTGCTGTCACGTGCTCACAACCTGATGGCAAGGCAGTTCCACAAACAAGTAGCGGTCCCACCATGAATGTTTGTGACAGTGTAAGGGGGCCTCCGGGTATGTGACTGAGTGTGCATACATGTGTGTGCGTGTGCGTGTGTGCAGGAGCATGTGCATGTCCATGTGCGTGTTCGTGAGTGTGTACACATATAGGCATGTATGATGGGCATCTGTGTGTCAGCATGTGAGAGCACACACATACCCGAGTGTCCATCTGTGTGCGTATGAGTGTGCGCACACAAGCACGTGTGCATGAGCACACACGTGTGCACGAGCATGTGCACGTACGAGCATGCATACATGTGAGCACATGAGTGTGTGTGTAGGCCTAGGATGGAAAGGCAGGTGTGTCTCCTCACGCGTTCCTTCAGCCCCGCAGCTGAGAGGGATGATGAGGGCCAGTGCCACTTAGAGTTGCGGACAGGGACCTTTCTGCTGAGAAGCAGCCACTCGCAGTCTGGATTTTTGAAAAGGTTTTCTAAAAAAAAAAAAAGCGGGCATATTTCCTTAAAGGTCACACTTTTGCCTTTAGACTTAGGTGCCGGTGACTCTCTGAACTTTATCTCTCTTCATAAGAAACATATTGTTAGGGTTGAAAGAGGCGACAACTGTAGGGTTATTTTGCAGAGATTGAAGGGAACCCACTGTCAGCAGAGGGGAATAGATAATTTTTTCGAAGGACACACTCCAATCAATATGCAAACCTTAGCGAGTCCCTTCTCCACAAGCAACTGTATGAGTCAGCTGTGCCAGACCATGAAATCCTTCCTGAAAACAATCTTTTCTTGATAGCTGGGTTGATATTTAAAATTTATAAAACATGAATTTTCTTCAAGGATCTTTCAGTTCACCTTTTATTTTTCGAGATCCAGTCTGGTTGCAGATGTTCTGAGTGCAGCATTTTTCGTGCATCTTCAAAAGCTGCCAAGGGAGTGAAACAACTGACATCCGCCGAGTGGTCAAGCACGTAATTCATATTGATCTGTACTTTATTTAATTTTTAAAGTTACTGGTGACAAAGACTGGCCTTTTCCTGACATCCAGGGCAAGCTGGAGCTGCCTGTATTCTAACCGTCAGCTGCTACGTGTCCATGACCGACGAAAGGTTGCTGGCCGTGCAGGGTGGACTTACGCCCAGCCTCTTTCCCTCGGGTAGCCCGGAGTAGAGTCTAAGGAGGCTGATCGTTGGTGAGGCACTTTTAGAGGAGCCAAGTTTAATTCCCCCAGATAGGAGGTCCCGTCGCCTTGAGAGGCTTAGGGCAGATGCTTCCTGCACGCGTGTCCTTGCTCAGCTCAGATGGTGCGGAGGCCACGCCGCGGGGATGTGGGGACATGAGAAGGCCGGTGGGGAGGGGAGGGCCGGTTTGGCGGGAGGCCGGGAGGTCGCACTGAACTGCGTGTTCTCTCTAATACCCAGCTCAGTCTGGAAGCCCTAGGACTTTGATATTTTCAATTTCCTTTGTCAGGACAATTGATGGCTTTGAGTCTCTGCACAAGGTATGTTGCAAAGGCCCCTGGGCCCCAACGCCGTGAACGTTCATAGGCAGCGAAGGGTCTTCCTCAGGTCGGAGGCTCAGGCAGAGCCTGTGTGCTGGCCTGGCCGGCCCAGCTCCAGCACAAACACGCCCTGGGGGCCAGGAGGGGTGCAGCTGGCCAGGGACTCCTGCCCCCGGGTCCCATGCCCGCCGATGCAGGCGGCTCAGGGACTGCGGTCCAGCCCAGAGGGATGCCGCACAGGGCCCAGGTGCCGCGCCCAGAGACAAGCCTCCCTATTGAGGGCCAGGCACTGCGGGCCCTTCTGTTATTTGGAAAAGACCATGTCAAATGTCTAACAAAAGTGTTTAAACAGCCCCTCTGCTTTTTGGTGATTTGTGTAGGAAAGGAAGGCTCACTCCGGTGTCGGCTCTTGGAGACAAGCGCACAGTGCAGTGCTGTCCTTGGCTGTCACTGAACGTTTATAGAGCACACAGGCAGTGGGGGATAAGCAATGTTTGAAAATTTAGTTAAAGCTAATGAAATAGAGCATTCTTTGATTCTAAATCCCTTTGACTAGAAAAATGGTCTGTACTTTAAGAGAGAATTTGGCGTGTCAAAATATGCACGAGACGTGGATAACGAAGCCATTTCTAATAACAGCGGTGCCTAAACCCCAGCAGAACCTGGAAGAAATCGCAATATTGTTCTCTTTTGCCTGTGTCATTTCCAGTGTCTAAATACCAAAACGCAAATTAAACCTTAAAGTTCTTTTTAAGTTTTAAACAGTGCTTAATTAGAAAGATATTTTTCTTACATTAATTTTAATTAATGTACTTATTTAATATAAAGTTAAACACTGTGTACCTATTTTTCTTCTTGCTTTTGAGAATCAGTTCTAAAAACAACTACAGCGGCAGCGGTGGAGATTCGATCGTTTGAAAAAGCACTATTTTCAGTCACTTGATAAGCGCTTCTGCTGCGAGACTTAGGGGCTGCAGCCCGGCTCGCACAGTGAGCTCACTGCTGCGTGAGCCCCACGCAGAAGTTTGCGCGCGTGTGGACCGCACGGCGGGTGAGCGCGTGAACCACCGGTGCCGTGGCGGCGGGACCCCGGGAGCCCCGCCGGGACGCGCACCGCCGCCCGGCGGTCATCTGCGGGGGCGTCCGTCCCTGGGGCGGCCTCGCACCTCCCGCGCAGGTGGGCTCTGCTTCGCGCCGTGGTCCCAGGGGAGGGTGTGTAGATGGAGAACGACCTCGCGGGTTAGTGTTCTCGCGCAATTCTGTCCCCCGTTTTCAGCCTCTGCAAGGCTCGGCTGCTGCGAGGGCAGCCCTTTGTCTGGGCTGCGCAGCCCGACCGCCCACTCGGTCCCCGGGGGCGCGTGGGAGGCGGCGCCGGGCAAAAGCTGCGGAACAGCGGCCCGCGGGCCGGCCGGGCTGCGCGGGGAGAGCGGCCGCGGCCGATGATGGACGGTCCGCCCTCTTTCAACGGCAGCCAAGACGCCGAGGCCCCGGGGGCACAGGCCGAGCGCGGCGGGACCGGGGCAGACGCCGCCGTTCGAGTTCACCGGGCAAAGCCGCCGCTCCGAGGAAGGGTTATTCACACCGGCTTTGGGCGCCGAAGGCCGGCGCCCCTCGTGCAGCTGCGGGGCGCGCCCCGCGAAGGGGCGGTCGGCCGCCGCGCCTCGCGCCTCGTCCCCGCGCGGCGGGACCGGACGGGGCCCGGGCTCCTCCGGTGAGACTCGGCCCCGGGAACCGAGCTTTTCAGTGCTGTCATTTCACAACTTTACAGGAAAAGACTGAAATACAAACTAATTATTTATTTCAATGTAGAGAAGTGATAATGGAGTTTTTGTAAAAAATCCTTGAAAAGCTCCCAGTATCAATTTTGCCGTGAGGAATCAGTATGAAAGACCAGGGAAGGAAATTAGAAATGTTTAAGATATCAGTTCCCTAATTTCACTGAATACCCAGTTCACGGGAGTAATCCCTGATTGTCCCCCAGATGCTGTTTTATCACTGGTTTATCGTCCGGCTTTCAGTGGTGAGACCCGCCGAGGGGGAGCGGCCTCCGCCAGCCCGCGGACTGCGTGCTGCTGGCGGCCACCCGGCCCAGGCCTGCTTCGTGACGGAAGTTCGCAATGCGGAGAATTCCCAGTTCCATCATTGCTTCGTGCCTCGTTTGCAAAGGGCTTTAACCATGAACTGAGTTTCGATTTTAAGTCATTTTTTTCTGTATCTTTTGACATTATGATATGATTCCCCCCCTTTAGTTTGTTAATAAGGTGATTTTTTCCCCCTTTCGTTAATAAACTTGTTAGTATGGGTTTTTCAGGAAGCAAACACCAAGAAGGGAGCAGACGCACTGGACATTTATTGGGGGAAACGACTCTAAGGGGATGAACGGCAGTTGTGTGAGAAGCAAAGGGCCTCCAAGGGGTCTCCCACTAGAAATTGACTGACACTCATCAATTCCCCCCACAAGTCAGGGTCCTGACCCGGCCCACCGGGACCACCGCGCACCTGCAGGAGAGGCTGCGGCCCCCCGGGAGCAGCGTGCGGCCGTCATCCCCCCATTCCCACAGCCCGTGGCTAGCCTGGGTTCTCAGTGAGTGGCCTTGTCAAGGACAGAGAGTGGCATATCTCATTGCATTCCGCGTGCTGGTGATTAAAGAAGTAAGAAATGCCCCGTCTCCCAAAGTTGGCAGCGACACCTTCCTGATCGACAGAGTGGATCTGGGGGTCTGTCAGGTAGATGAGCCCCTTTCCGTCACCAGTCACCCAGCCTGGAGGAGGAGGAACATGGCTGAGAACAAGGCCTCTGTGAACATCAGCAAAGCATTTCAGAAAAAATATTCATGCACCCGCACAGACACTTAAAACTCAGTCATCCTGTGCCTTACATTTAATAACTTCTGTTAAGAGATTTGGAATTAGGACCTCCAGTTACTGGTTTTAAGAAGAATTGAATGTTGGATAATTTATCATATATGACACACCCAAACCCCTGATTTTCAAGGAATTAGCAATAAAATGCACATAGGTAATTACTAAAATCACAACATCGAATGGTTCTCTCATAATTCACACCTTTCTTTAGTGACTGTTCATTAATTTGTATATTCACTTGCTTAGCAAATAGTTATTGAGTGCACATAATATACAAAACGCTGGCCCAGGCTCCGGGCCTGCAGCAGCGGACACATTCGCCGGCCATCTCTGTGCTTGTTGAGCTAAAGTGTTTGTGAAGTGGGGCCGACTGGAAACCGGCATAAGCAAGTATAAGTCACGATGTGACAGAGGCCATGACAAACGCTGTGGAACGGGACGGAGATCTGGGAAGATGTCATAGAATCGCTGCCAGAAACCGTCATAAATAACTTCATTTGTCATTTAAACAAAGCGTAGAGTGTTGGCTAATGATGATCAGATTCCTATAAATAATCCCCCAGAAGAACAGGAACAAAATTAAAATATTAATGCAGAAAAGGTAGAGGAGGTCAGATTCAAGGACACACAGCTTCCGGCTCCCTAACGATCCCAATGTCACACCTATCGTGAGGGCAGGAGGGAGGGAAGAGCCGGGAGATTTTCACCTGCTGGAACATTCACCACGAAGCAGCCCAGCTATGCTAGTCCACCAGGCGACACTGACAAAGCTGCCAGGGGCTTGTTCCGGAGCTTAGCACAACAGAACGGGAGCCCAATCTTTACAGTGATTACTCGACAACTTAGAGACTTACGGGCGCTTCAGGCCTCATTTGAGACTCAAGTCGATTAATTTACTTCCAGACAGTTACCGAACAGTCTATTAAAGAGTGACTGGTAGAGTTAGTTACAAAACCTCACATTTACCAATAGATAATACTACATATAAAAAATTATCCCCAGTTTCACTTACCTTGTAAATCTACTACAACATCCTTGTGATTGGAAAACTCATAAGAAAAATGGCCGTAAGCCAAGCCGTATTCTGTAGCTTTGTATTCTGTTTTCACCACTTTCGTGTTGTTTGATAATTTTACAAACTCTCCCAGTATGTAAGGTTCCACACTGACACATCCTTGTATCGTCTTGCCCTCTAAAATCTGAAAAACATAAACGGGGGCAGCGTCACCTAATGGTGATGGCACAGGCTTTTGGGGCAGGTCGATGCCACTCTGACACTCGGCTTTGCCACTTAGGAGGTTTGTAACTTCTCGAGTTTGCTTTTCTTATTTGCTTGTAAAGTGCTTAACATGGTAAGGCATATAAAAGAATCTAAAATTACTACTCTTGCATTGAAATGCTCACATCACACGTAGGCCGTGACGTGCGGCCCTCAGGGCGGGTTTGCCGGGGGCGTGGTGGGGCTGTGAGTGGGGCTCCAGGCCACCCACCTGGCATGAGTGTCTCTGTGTGCGACCTACTTTGTAGACTCGTGTCAGGGGCCAGAGTTGGTGTTTGTTAAATGCCTGGCATGGTGCCCGACATAAAGAAAGTGCAAAGCAGAAGATAGTTCATTATTGTAATAAAAATGGGCCTATCTAGGTCTAAAAATGTCACACACACACGCACAAAAAATCCTTTAGGCGTGAATGAGGATCCCTGTAAAAGCAGCGTCTTCTCAATCCAAAGAGGAGACAAGCCGGTGGGGTGGCCGTCCTAGTGTATTCAGAAGGGTGTCTTCGTGAAGAGGTTAGCCTCGGTGGTCCCAGCAGACAGAGCTGTGAGTTGTGGGCAGAAATTAGAGGAAGGCAGATTTGGAACAAAACCTTTGTAACAGGTTTACTGGAAAGCGAAAATGTGATAATCATCTTTCTCACTACAGGTGTTGAAGCCGTGGCGCAGGGTGGGGGCTAACAGGTAGGGAACGGGGCCTGTGTGCCAGACTGAGGGTGCAGGCTGTGTTAGACGCAGACTCTGAAAACAGAGATGAGATGAAGGAAGGGCTGCTGAGGGCTGACCTGACCATGTGGGGCCAGACGCGGGACCCAGGGGGATTCCGGTGTGACTGGCCCATTCCGGGGACAGACGGCCCTGCCCTCACTTACCTGTCTGCATGGATGAAGCAGGTAGAGGGAACTGGTGGAGGAATGACGGTGGGGGAAGACGGATGGTAAGTTGGGGACAGAAATCCACCCTAATGTATATCTATGGGCCCATCTGCCCAAGAACCTGCCCCGGGTGACCTTACCAGCAGTACCGCAGATGGGATGTAGAATATCTGTGTTGGGATCTTCTGTTCATAGAGTCTCTTGTTAAATTCAGTCACGTAGTGCTGGGCGGTCATCTGTCGCTCCACGTCGGAGAAATGGAGCCACAGCTTCTTCGGGTCCTTGTACTCCTTCCCAACATATCTACGAACAAACGAAGCCACGATGGTGACTGTTTCCTGGAGGATGCAGCCATTCTGGCTCCCGGCTCTCTGCTCCGTGCCGCGGCCCCTGACCCGGGTCCTGTCGCTGGGCAGCTGCACCCTGCAGCCCCTCGGCCCACCCCCTGGGCAGGCGTCCCTGGGCTCCCAGCCATATAACCGCCTGCATGGGCTGTGCCGGGGGCCTCGAGGGGCTCCGGGCCCTTTTCTGCAGGCCGGTTGCCTTACTGGCAGTGAGCCTTCCACAGCTTGGCTAGGCCCTGCCAGCCGTTTTAGTGACTGTTCAATGCTCTCCGTCCTGCCAATGGGCAGACACTCAGCCTTTTGCATCTTTCCCGTAGGGCGGCAATGTTTCCACAATGGGCCCGAGTGCCGTTGGCCCACGTGAGACAGCTGACGCAATGTCGGCCAATCCGTGGCAACGGTCACCAATAAGTTAATGAGGGCCAGGAAGGGGCAGGAAGCTGAAAACGTACGTGCTGGTCCACTTCCTCCGCCCTCCCAAAGTCTCATAAATGAGCGCCGTGGTCCCTCCTTATCGGCGGGCGGTATGTTCCTGGCCCCTGGCGCATGCCTGAAACCACGCATGATTCCTATACATATACTACATTTTTCCTATACACACACCCCTGTGATGAGGATTCGTTTATAAATTAGGCACGTAAGTGAGTTAACAACAATGACTAGTGGTAAATGCACTGTGATAAGCTACGGGAATGTGACATTATGACGTCCAATCGGGGTCCCTTGAACTCAAGCACTCTGTGATACCGCGATAGCTGATCTACGATGGAGACGCTACTAAGTGACCAAGGGGTGGGGATATGCTGGACAAAGGGACAATTCACGTCCCAGGAGGGATGGCGGGGCAGTGTTTGGTGTCATCGGAATGGCACACATGTATAACTTGTGAGTTGTCTGTTTCTGGAATGTTCAGACTGCGGCTGACTGGGGGAAACGGAAAGTGCAGAAGGCAAAGCAGTCGGTGAGGGGGCAACTGTAGTTAGCAGAGGAGAAAATTCGCCCCTTTCCATGAGCGGCGCCGACGTGGTTCAGCAGTACCTCCCCAGGGTTTCCTCTTGGTGAAGATGATGGACCCAGAAAGCGTTTCTTTGTCTGCCCTGCTTCTTCACGTTCAGGTAGTCCCCCAGATACACGACCGTTTCCTGGGCTGTCCACAATTCAGATTTCTTAGAATATTTCAACAAAAGAGCTTCTGTGAAAAAAGATAAGAGGAAAATGGATCTAATTTTCCAAAGAATGTCACAAGTCATGGACAAAGTTGAAGTAACACAGGTCCTCATCCAGCGTATCTGAAATCTTCAACTTCTTTGCACATTTCTCAAATTTTAGCCTCTTCCATGACTACTAATAAGAAGGTAGTGAAGTGCAATAAACAAGGAGCTTTAGAATAACATGAAGAATAGTATTTGAGCCACAGAATCTTGCCTGCGAAGGCAACACTAAGGTAAAGGCTGGGTTTCCGTGCGAACGGCGAGGGGAGCAAAGGGCCTTGGTAACACAAGACCCCAGACAGCCCTGGCCCAGGTGCCCCGTCTTCTCCTGGCGACGTGGGGTGCCAGGTGACATGGGCAGAGACAAATCAAAATTGTACCTCAGAGGTTCCCGGCCACTCCGGGGATCACCCTGATTTTCTCTCCCTTGTTTCGTTTAAGTTGGGGAAGTCCAGGAATAGCTACTACATACAGATGGAAACTAAACCGAAAAAGGGAGAGTTTGGGAAAAATAAGGACTGTTTCCACCGTGAAGAACGGAGGAAGAGGACGAGCAAGAAGCAGCTCTTTGAGGAGAAAGACCAACGTGAACCCTGAGGAAGAAATGCTGCGTTTTAGGGTACTGTGTGATGTCACTTCTATGCGGAATAAAAAGAGAGAGAGAGAGAGAGAGAGAGAGAGAGAGAGAGAGCGCAGTTGTAGCTGACAGAGATGGAGCGTGGGGCAGGCACAGGAGGAAGAAGGTCGGGCTGCAGTTTAAGGCGTGTGCGTCTGGGGACGCGGACCGTCGTTCAGGGAGGAGCTCTTGAGAATTCTCATCATAAGGAGAATTTTTTCCTTTATTCTTTTGTCTTTCTTTCCTTTTTATTGTATTTACGTGAGAAGATGGATGTTAGTGAACCCACTGGAATCACTTCACAACACATGTAATCAAACCTTCATGCTGCAAGCCTTCAACTCACACAGTGATGTATGTCGATTATTTCTCAATAAAACTGGGGGAAAAATGGGAAAAGAATACCGATTCCTGGATCCACAGCCCAAGGTGTTGGATGGGAATCTCTGGAGAGAGGCCTGGAAGTTTAAGAGGCCCCGGGGTCCCATGCGGTGCCAAGATTGAGAACTGTTACCTTAGAACCCAGTGCTTAGCAAGCCACATGGCTTCTTCTGAAATGCACTTCGCACTATTTAAAAAAAAACCTCAATAATTCTTCAGTATCTTGGGCATTACGGTGGGTTCCCGTGGGCTGAGAGGAGAACATGGTTTCGTTTTCTTCCCAGCATCTCCACCCCTCCTAAGCGGTCCTGGATGTGCCCCTGGCGGGGGCCCCACCCCAGGTCCCTGCTGCAGCAGGTAGCCTTGGGCTGTTCCTCAGGCAGGAAGCAGGTGCTGTCTGTGACAAGCGGGCACCTGACCAACCCACTCGCTGGCCGGAAACCTCTCTGCGCAGGTGTAAAACCTCTGCCCACCGGAAGGTGGACGTTTCACTGGGTTGGACTCTGTCCCCCGGAAGCTGCGGGGAGGGTAGCAAGAGAAATCACTGGTTGCTACCGAGGATGACAGAACAGATGCTGAACGGGAATGGCGTCCAGCGCTGTCCCAGAGCCTGATGTCCCCAAGCCCACCAAGGTTCCTGCCTCCTGACCCCCTCGTGTGTCCTTACAGCAAATCCCCAAATACGAGGTGGCCCGAGTGAGCCTCTAGCCCTGGAATCTCTAGAGCCCACCCCACCTGTCAGGGCACCCTTCCGGGCACAGTTCTCTGCACGCTCACAGCCCGACAGGGCCTCCGTCTCTCCTGCACTTTAAGAGATACACACAAGCTCCTCCAGGGACCCCAAGGTGCAGGTGCCCCCTGGGCCGCGCCCGCCGACGGCTGCCGCACGCACCGTACGCCTGGCGGAGCTGGCTAGGTCTGAACACCCCTGTGTGCTCCAGCCTCTGGAACAGCCACTCATGTGTCACCCCCGCCAGGAGCCTGTCAAGGTCATCGGGCTGCAGGGTGCAGGCTTCGAGGGTCTCCTGCTTCATCATTCCTGCCAAGGAAACGAAAGAGCTTCCGCTGGAGTTCAGGTAGGACCAGGGGTCGCTCCCCTCCAAGGACCTGCTGGAAAACACCGGAGAGTTCCACCAGCTTGCCAAGGACGAGCTGGAGTTGTGGCTGCATTTGAGCACATCCTCAGGGGCGGTCCCTTCTTCGGTGGCTGTGCAGTCCTCTCGGCTTCCGGGGCCAGGGGGCAGCCCGGCCCCCTGAGCACAGGGCTGCCTTGGGGTGCACGGTCCTGGGTGGCCATGCCGCACCGTGGGGTCGAGGAGCTGGCCCTGCTCATCCACCGTGGAGGCGTCAGGGTCCACGTCCGGCTCTGGGGCTGAGCCCCTGCCTTGTCCCCAGTCCACGTCTTGACCAGGCCAAGGAGGAGTGACAGAGTGACAGGCCACCGTGGAGCGTTTGCCCAGAGCATCACCCATGCCCGCAGAGGAGCCCAGGGGCATGTCCTCTGTGCTGTCTGCCGTTTCTCCTTCTGGGTCCACTGGGGGGTGGCTCCCCGTAAATGCAAGGCCTGTGCCATGCCTCCGTTCTCCTCTCTCCCCTCCAGACCCATCCTTGCCATCGTGGCTGATTTCCGGAAAGTTATCGATCATTTCAAAGGTTTCTTCTTGGACTGCAGGACTGGGGACCGTGTCCCTGGGCCACCCAGGATCCGAAGACCAAGACGCAGGCCTGGACGAGGGTCTGGGATGGGCAGGAGCGGCTCCCGAGCCCGCAGCTCTGGCCCCCTGCGCTTCTTCCAGAGCCCCTTCCAGCCGCCCCGCGCCGGAAGCCAAGAGTGCGCCCCTGGTGCCCTGCGGAGGCGTGGTGGCCAAGGGCACCCGAGGTGGACAGGACCCTGCACTGTCTTCCTTGGAGACCGGGAGAGAGAGGCCCTGAAGCTCTGACGCCAATGAGCACAGGGCTGGGCTTCCCGCGTCGTTCCCTGGCGCTCCCGCCCCGGTCGCGGGGCCTGGTGTGTCCACCAGACGCTCTCCGCTGGGCTGTCCTCTGGTCACGCCGCTGTCTCCGTGGTCATTCACCTCCCCCCAGCTGGTGGCAGAGCTGCACCCTGAGAACTTGCTCCAGGAGCTGGAGCTCTGGCTGTCACTCAAAGCAGCTCCCCTGCCACTGCGGTGGCCTGGTGGCTCTGCCTCGGTCTCCACGTCCGGGTCCAAGGGGACACGGACAGCATCCGAACGGGCCCAGCCTCTCCTTCCCGTCCGCCGGGGTGTCTCCTGGCCGCTCTGAGCCACCTGGGAGGAGGACATTCCCCTGCCTGCCCGGAGACACTGCCTGTCTTCCGTGCTCACGGTTTCCGTGCCCTTTGTGTCTGTTTTCAGAGCAGTGATGCAGACTCCCGGGTCTGCATCCTTCCGCTTGTTCCTGCTGTTTTCACAAGTGCTCCTAAAGACTTCACGCATGGAAGTGTGGTGCTGTGAGTAAGCTTCAAGGAGTTCCTGGAAGTCCCCCGGCCCGCGCAGGACGGGCTGGCGCAGCCCGCACTCAAAGCCCGCTGGGACATAAGCCCCGTCTTCTGAGGTCGCAAAGCTCTGAACCTGCAAGTGATCCTTCACCTGGGTGACAGAGCACATGACCTCCCGAGCGAGAGCCGCTCTGTCCTGACTCCCAGCGGAAGCGCCGAACGCGTACAGCTTCCCCAGGGCCTCGCTGCAGAGCCGCCCCGCCGCACAGCCGGGCTCCGTCTCCCCGTGGAGCCGGCGGTGCGCCGTGGTGAGGCCGAACGCCGCTCTGAGGAGACTGTGAAGCTCCTGCCTCCCTGTCGCTGGCTCGTCAGGTCTCTGGGTGAGGAGGCCGATCTCAAAGGCCTCTCTGGCTTCCCTCAGATGCGCAGTCCTCGCTCCCGGAGGACAGCTGTCAGAGCTGGTGTATGACAACAGGCATGTGCCACGGATGTTCTGAGAAAAGACCAAATACAAAATTAGACATGGACCTGAACCCTGAACGTGAAATGAGAGACCGTTAATCCCCGGAGAACAGTCATTAGCATATTATGGAGAAATAAACACGGCAGTGGATGCCAACAGGCATGTGCCACGGGTGTGCTAAGAAAAGCACACGATCGAACACTGAAAGGAGGTCTTTTTGGTGAAAGGGGAGGAGGGACTGGCAGGGGTGACTGGCTGGTAGGACTACACCCTCCTGTAGCCTCCAGAGTTTTTGATCCAAGCGACGCAAACGGGGGCTAAACATGGGAGTGGTGAGTTTCTCCATGCAGATGAGGCTGCGACATAGAAACGCACCGTCCATTCAATGACAGAACAACAGGCTAGTGGCTTCCCCTCCCCACCGTGCGTTTGAGGCACCCGGGCAGTGTTTCACGTGAAAGATTTCTGGGAACCAGTCCGGGAATTTGCGTTCACAGGGTCGAGGGGGAGCCCAGGGCTGGGTGCTCTGACAGGCTCCTTGGTGATTCCAAAGTGCCGGGGACATTGGTCTGGGGAGACGACACCCGGTCCTCCAGGGGAATTCATGAGATCCCTCCAGGAAGTCCCTGCCGCGCCCCACGAAACCTCCTCAGGGGACGTCTGACCCTGTGACCTGACCGCGCCCCCCACCCACGCCCTGTTTACCATGGCTGTGAGCACGAAGAGCGGCGTGTAGGGACTGAGGGCGGCTGCCAGCTTGCAGGCTTCGGCGGCCGACAGCAGGCGGTGGTCTGTGTCTCTCAGCAGGCCCTGCGAGAGAGTGGGGCCCACAGCAAGGGACAGGCCATGAAGGCCAGTCTCAGGGATGCCCTGCACCCCGTCCCCCCGC
This sequence comes from Mormoops blainvillei, assembly GCA_004026545.1. NCBI lineage: Eukaryota > Metazoa > Chordata > Mammalia > Chiroptera > Mormoopidae > Mormoops > Mormoops blainvillei. Next base: position 107,779 of record PVJD01004591.1, on the reverse strand, counting down.
CCCACCGTGTCTCAGTCACTTGAGAACTGAGCCACGAAAGGGCGACTGCTCCTACCCCGCACTGTCCGCACCCCAGAGAGAGCCTGGTGCGGGCAGCATCTCGGGGACCCCGGCAGCATAGTCCCCACCAAGGGCTCTGGAGCAACTCGGCACGTTCTGCAGCCGGACCCATAGCTGGTCTCTGAATTGTCCTCAGCAGAGAGCCGTTTGCTCTACGGTTTCTTGGCAGTTCGGGTTCCTCCAATCCGCCCAGAAACGTGCACGGAGCACTTGGTGTGTCAGGTCCTGTCCCAGACACAAGGACACGCAGGCCGCGAGCCTGCCAGGGGCCTGCTTTCTGCTGCGGGGAGGGGGTCCGCCACCCACTGTGAGGACCACGCCCGCGGGCAGGCCCGGGAGGCCTGGGGGGACAGCTCCGCTGAACGAGGGACAGAGCCCTCCCGCTGTGTTTGTCTGGCAGCAAAAGCCCCAGCTAAGGGTTCGGTCACTGTGAGCGTGTGTCCTCAGGCCGCTGGCACTGAGTGCGGTCACTGTTGTCACCTGCACTTCACAACAATGGCACCCTTGCTGACCGTATGAAAGCCTTAGCTTCCGTGCAGGGCTGTAGGGCAGGCCAGCGTCCCCCACCGAGACCCTGAGGCTCGGGGGCCAGGCTCCGTCTGGGCGGCGTCCTTCGCGGCCGTGACCTGCACACCTCACTCCGCTTCTCCGGACTTCAGCTGATCTCTCCTTCAAACGGGAGCGACCGCTTTTGCCCAAAAGCTTTCACGTGGCTCATATGCACAGACACGCTTTCCAGATTGCGAAGCGAAGCACACACAGTAGGAATCTCTGTTAGCAAGGTTAGCAGCCTCGAGAAGCGACTGGCGCTCTGATGTGAACGGTGTTGGTGCGGCTTTAAAAATTATGACCCCTTTCCTGTGTCATTGAGGTGGCTGAGGTTTGAAAATTGAATTTTGTGATCATTTGAAAGCTCCATCCCCGTCAACTGAGGACCCTCAGTATGTCCGGGACCGGGTCAGATGCTGGGGTAACACAGCCCACGGGACGCGCCCGAACTGTCCCCAGCAGAGTGGATGTCACCCGCAAGGGGAGACACTGTGCTCCCTGACTCCGGCACGGAGCACGAGACTGCCTGCCTGCACCGCGGTTCGGCAAGCAATAGTTACCAAGTTCATCCGTGGGTTGTTTTTAAACTTCTCGTACTCTTGCTCGCTCATGGACACGAAGAGGTCGGCCAGGATCCCTAATGACGTGGAGATGCCCTGTAGGGAAGGACAGACTGTCAGACAGATGGGAATTCACGGTCAGTCGCTGCTCGTGCCCTGGCCTGAAGGCAGTCGGCCCTCCCCGTGGACCAGTGCTTGGCGTGACCGTTGTCCTTGTGACCCTAGGACTTTCATAGCCTGGGGGCACGGACACCATACAAACGCAGCTCTTTGCAGTCAGGCTCAGCCAGGGGGCTCGGCCAGCTCGCTCTCTCCGTGTTGCGGGCTGTCGGCAGCTCGGGGAACGCGACCACCCAGTGCCTCCGCAAACGGGGGAATGTGCCCAGAGTTACAGAGGATAAGCCGTCTGGCAGGAAGGCAAGTCCTGCTTCTCAGCTTTGTGAACGAAGATGCAGCGAAAAATGGTGAAGTGACGTCGCTGCCCACTTGACTCAAGGAAACGCTTTTATGTGCCAGAGACTGGGCGCTCTTGGCGTGGCCGTGGAATCGCATGAAGGCTACAGATGGAGGAAAGCCGAAAAATGGCTGGCTCGGCAGAAATAAACGTGGAGGAGGTGGTCACAGATCAATACAGAGACACTGACCGTGGGCCAGGCGTCTGGCGTGAGTGAGAGCAGAGCAAGCACGGGTGCGGGCAGCCAAGCCCCGGCCCCGAGCCCGCGCGGAACCCACCGAAACAAGACCCGTGCAGCCGACGAGCGTTGAGCCGAATCACGTCAGAGGGGACAGCCACCCAGGACAAGTGTGTGACGGGGGAAGGAAAAGGTTCACAACCAACCTTCTTATCCGGCTGAGGAAGAGTCAGGTACCCTGCGATCGAGGTCCATATTAGCTCGGCCGCTTCGGACCACATCCCTGGGGAAAGGGGGACACGGGGTGGCGGCTAGTGTCTGCTCTCTGGGCAGGGAGTGCCTTGAAAACTACAGAAACGAGATTCATTCGTGCCTGTCCAAAAATTTCAGGCTAGGTGCAGGTGACAGACGTCGGCAGGCAGTAATCCGCAACCTGGTGCGTTTGACACGGGCCCCCGGGGGACAGTAGGAATCACTGCCGTCATACACGTCACGTGTGTGAATGCACAAAACGTCACCTCCAGTATTTACAAGAAGAACAATTGCCTGCCTCTGTTAAATTTGCAATCCCTTTAGTGTCTGCATTTTACACTGTGACGATGGTCCTGTAAACTCTGCTTGAAAACTCATAAGTATCTTCGAGGAATGAACAGGGAAGGTGTCATTACGTCAGGGGACTGAGGGCCAGGCACCAGGAATAACTCGGGAACCCCACGTTAACGCTCACTGTGTACAACTGTGAATTTCAGACCTCGACAGGAAATCTTTGTTTCACGAGCGTTCACCACACTCTTGGGACCCTAAATGTCCTGGGGTCCTAAACGTCCCCCTCTTTCGCGGGGGGACATGGAGGGAAGTGGCTGGAGGTCACGGGGCGGGCGGGGCGCACCTAGCTTCTGCAGGATCTGCCCGCGGATCTGCACGCAGACCGACTGCACCAGGATCCGGTCGCTCTCCTTTCCGTACAGCCAGGTGCCTGTGACAAACGAGGGAGAGAGCAGGGCGCTGTTGGTGCGGGAGGCGCACGGGGAGGGCACAGTGAAATAAAGCCGTTTTCACAGAAGCCTTTGTGAGCAAGGTGATGGAGATTTGCACGGCCACCCCCCCTTGCAGGCAGCGCGAGGTCCCAGCTCCTCCCCGTTAAGGTCCAGGAACTGACTCCTCCCTTCTGCTACCCCAGCCCCATCGTGTCCCTCCCGGAGAGGCCACGCTCTTGGCGGGGACTGCTTCCCCCCGGCTCCCAAGCAGGCCACTCCTGCTTGCTAGGTCTCAGTCTCCGAGCTGTGGTCTCCAGGGCTGCCCTGGTCCGTGTGGCCCCAGCACCCCTGAGCGCTGTGGGCTGTCGGTCCCGTCTGGCCGGACCGCTCACAGGAGGGTAGGAACAGGCCTGGCACCCATGTCGTGAGCCCTTCTGAAGAGAGCAGAGCAGGCACCCCACTGCTCCACTTGACTTGCCGAGGAAAGTGGGGAGCGGCTTTGGTTTTTACTGTGATGAGGGGGTGGGGCTGGGATTTACTGGTGAGAGCACACCAGCCTGCCTAGGCGTGGGCGAAAAGGGGAGGGCGGGCTGGGGCCAGGGTGGCTGGCACCGCCTCCTCATCACTCGCTGTCGCGCCACCCTCTGGGTTTCCACCCCAGCTTTTAATTCCGGTAACGTGTGTGCCTGTGCATGCGTGTGTACAAGTGTGTGCCTCTGGGCACGCACGTGTGCGGGGTGTAGAAGGTGAGAAGGGGACGCAGTGTATTTAGTGATGGTGGCCACAGTGAGGGGCGTGTGGTCGGCATCTGTACCCCAACCTGCCTCCGCACGGGCAGTGTCGGTAAGTTTTAAGGTGCGGGAGACCTTACATCCAAGCACATGGAACTTAAGCCCTTCTGGAAACTGTATTCAGTTCACCGGGAAACTTCTTGACCAGACATTCAGACCAGATACGGGAAGGCTCAAGTGGTTCGTTACCCAACCATTACGACTTGCTTCCTTCCATGCGTGATTCCATATTGAAATGTTTTTATTAAAGTTCTTAGGTAGCAAAGTTTATTTTCCCAGCCATTCAAATGCTCCGTTCCCCTCAGTTCTGCCTGAGGACCACGGAGTTCCCTGCTTCAGCCGCTGTCACCCACCAGGTAACACTCTCTACCGCAAGGCAGGGGATACAAGAAGCCTTGGCCGTGGCGTGTGGTTTGTCTTTAGTTAGAGCAGTAGCGGACAGGGAAGCGCTCAGCTTGGCTGAAGCCGCTTCCTTCTTCGGCGGCAGGCGGCGCGGGAATGGCTGGCGCCACGCAGCAAGGCGGGGTCCCTACGCTGGGCCTCGGGAGGCGCTGCGGGTGCAGCTCGCGCGAGGGGGTGAATGCACTTTACCTGTCGCTCCGTTGCTGCTGATTAGACTGCTCAGGATATACTCTGCTTTTAAAAGCTTTCCTGAAAAGAAGCAGCCAAATGCCATACCGTCAGCTCCGAGCACGGCTTCAAACACCACCCCCGGGTCACGGTCTGCGACCGACACACCTGAGCCAGGCACACAGCCACCCTTAGGAACTTTCTGCTCTGAAATCTAAAACCAATAACTTCATCATGTACAAAAGGGAGGGGGTGGAGGAAGTCCCAGGAGCCGGTCGAGTGGGCAGCCGCGGGCCCTGAGGGGTAATCTAATGCACTCACAGGAAGGGACCGCCACGCATGGCGGCTGCGGCCTGAGGGGGGAGGCAGACCCGCAAACAGGGCTCTTTCCAGAATTTATTTCCAGGAAGCGAATTTTTAGGGGGGTAGGAGGTTCTTTCTTAAGTGTTTGCTTATGTGGGTTATAACCACAAAGGAGGGGCCTAACCTATGGACGGCTGTTTCTCCATAAGCGGGAAACGTAGTCATTTGTCTCTTATCCAACCCCCCTCCCAGGTGCCTGCAGGCCCCTCGTGGCCTGTCCCCTGGGCCTTCTCAGGCTCCGTCGCCAGGGACTCTCGGGCCGCCTGCCTCGGTCACAGCCACCTCCTTACTGTCCCTGGAACCTGGGGGCCGGTTCGCACTCCAGGGTCTTTGCACCACTTCAGTCTGGCCACCGAGAGCAGAGCTGTCTACCCGCCTGCTCGCCATGGGACCTGTTTCCACGTCACACCCTAGCAACACCACGCCCAGTGAAGGTGCCATGCTGACTCTGTCATGGCACCTGCTGCCGTCAGAGGGAATGTTAGTTGTCAGCATTCCCTCAAGACCCAAACATGATAGAATGTCCCAGGTCAGGAACATTTAAAGGAAGGAATGTCCCCTAAGGTCGACTCCGTCCCTGCAGTCCCTCTAGGAGAGTAAGTGATGAGGGGTGTGTGTGCTTCGGGCCCAGCCGCCAGCACGGGACAGGGCCTGGGCCCCGCTGGCGCCCTGGAGGGTCTCGGGCTCCGTGAGGCGAGCCTGCCAGTCCACATGTGGGGGCCTAACGGACACACTGAACTATCAAGCAGCAGAGAGACAGGCTCTAGATGGAGAGCAGGCTGACCGTGACGGCTGTGCCGGGTGGCGGGGGGAGGCGGGGGGAGGAAATGCGCAAAAAAGAAAGAAAAGGAGACAGACTCATGGACACGGGTAACAGTGTGGTGACTGCAGGGCGGCGAGGGGTGGGGGCGAGGTGGAAGAGTATGGGGGGACAAATGGTAATGGAAAAAAGACAATAAAAATAAATTTAAAAAAATTAAAATAAAAAAAAGGAAGAGAATGGGTTCGAGTGTTTGAGACGCCCATTTCTGCCCTGTTCTATCATCTCGGTCCCTCTCTGAAGGCACCAAGGCCCCGGTGAGGGCCGTCGGCACCGTTCCTTGCCAAGGATACGAAGTAAAGACGTTTTAACCTCTCACAGATCAGAGTCATTGACACAGTAACAGCGGCAAAGCCACTTATAAAAATGAGCCAGGCCTGCTCCTGGGAGGCGCAGCTTCCATTCTCTCCCTCTTGGAAGCGAGGATGATGGGCCACGCGTCCAGCCCCCACGATTACCGGCCGTGTAAGTGACGGCGGAGTCCCGTGGAAATGGACTTGGCTGGACCACACGCAGGCCCCTCCCCGCCGCATCGCACCCAAGGTCAGCGCCCAGCCTCCTTTTCCATTTCCTCCACAGTGACAGGAGCAAAAAGGGTGCTTCCAGCCAAATCAGGTGCGGCACCGGTGCTGCAGGCAACGGGAACTGGCAGATCACCTCAACGTTTGTCAAGAGCCCTCCAAATGCAGACGGAACAGCTAAGAGAGCGGAGCTCGAATCTGCTTTTTAAAGGCTCTTGGTCAGAAGTACAGCAATTCAGATTCCCTGTTCGCAAGCAGCGGGACGGATTTGTTAGAAGACAAAAGCTCCAATTAGTACTTTCCACACCCGTTCACAATTTCCTCTGGGGCTCTGGCTCCGAGTCCCTTGATGCCAAGTCTTTGTGCTGGGGATGAAGGCGGGGCAGGCGGAGGTTGGCGGGACAGGGAGCCCCGGCGGGGGGGCGGCCCGGACGGCAGGGGCAGGATGGGCCTACCTGTGTTGACTGAAACTCGGGCCTGGCGAATGACCAGCTGGGGGGCCATGGGCGTGGCAGGCCACAACTTGTGCAGCCCCTTAGCCACCTGCAGGACCTGGCGGGATGCGTCGAGCCCGTACAGGAGCCGGTCGCTCACGAACAGGATGGCCGCTGCGGTGGCGTAGTCCTGGGCCAGGATGGAGGCCTTCAAGGACACCTGGAGGTCGTGAAGGGACACAATGAGCAGGGAGACAGGCCGCCAGCCCAGCAGAGAAGAAGGTGGTTCTGGGACCAAGCCTCGTCTCCTGGGTGCTTTCCATCTAACAAGGAAGCAGCGCAGCGGAGCCTGGAGCAGGGAGAAGCCCCGTGGGAGGGGGTGGGCCTGGGGCCAAGGGGGAGAAGCAAGGGGAAGTCCCGCTCTGCTGCGGCGCAAACAGCATTTCCTTCCTTCCATTGCCCTGTCCATTCCTGAGATTGTACAAGTGATAAGTGCATGCTTGAGGTCTGTGCGGAAAAAGTCCAACCACTGCTGATATAAAAACAGTTTGCGTGACATCAGTGTCACCTGGCAGCCAAGGAGAGTGGATTGGACTGCGCATGTGTGAACAATGACGCCCTCACTGTACTGGTCACTGGGGGCGGCAGACGCCATCGAGTGGGCATGTGCACTGAGTGGCCGTCACATTCAAAATGAGCGAGGAGAGCAACGAGCCTGCACCCGATTTTGCGTTAAGCTTGAACGTTCCTCAACGGAAACTATTTGGGTGATTCAGAGGTCACAGCTAAGGCCGAGGAGTTCCTGTGACGGAATGCGGAAGTCCACATACTCCTGGGGTTCACGTGAGCGGACCCCTGTGCTTGCATACAGAGTTATATCTCCCCATGTAGCCATTACCAGAACTAGACATAATACTTAATCTCGTGTCTGCCTAGGTCTTTGGTCAAATAACCTCTTCCTGCCCCTCGGAGTCCAAGAGGTGGAGGCAGGTGTTATTCATTGACCCGCCCAAGGACTCCTCATTCCCGGGCCCGACAGACCGCAACCTCCAAAGCGAAACTGCTCTGCCCAAGGTCCTGCCTCTGAAGCAGCCGTGTATTTTGCTACCTGACCTTGACCCCACCTCCCCAGGCTAAGCTACGAGGACCTACTCGACACCTGGTTCCATGGCTCTCCGCATGGGCTTCAAAACAGTGAACCTACTAATCCGAACGAAGAGGCACTGAAAGGATTTCCCGGGCCCAGGACAGAAGGAAGCAGGAAGCAGGGTTTAGCTAAGGCCCACTATGTGCAACACCAGAGTGAAGATCCAAGAACGACGGCTGAATGCCAGTCCACCTTGTCCTTAGCACCGTTCTTCGAGTTACAGGCCTCCTTTTTGTCCCACGCGCACCTTTGTAATAACGTAGCTTCGTAATAAAAAATGCTCCACTTTATGAGTTTGCTCAAGTGAGCCTCTGTTCCTTCCAACCAAAAAAATAACTAAAATTAAAATGCTCAAAACTTCTATTGGGGTATGTCAAATAAACCATCAACCTGAAGAACACAAGTTTTTTTGTTGGTTTGTTGTTTTTTGTTGGTTTTTTTATCCTCACCTGAGGACTTGCTTATTGATTTTTGAGAGCGGGGAAGGGAGGGAGAAAGAGAGGGAGAGAAACATCAGTTGGTTGCCTTTCGCACGCCCTCTCCTGGGGACCAAACCCTCAGCCCAGGCCTGTGCCCTGACCACGAATCAAATCTGCCACCTTTTGGTTTGCAGGACGATGCCCAACTGACTGAGCCACACAGGCCAGGGCTGAAGAACACGAGTTTTAAAGGAGAACGATTCATTCATTTGACGTTCACAAAATGTAAATTCAAAGATGGAAAAGAAATGGATGTTTTGTGTCTGCCCTACTTTGTGTGCCGAGGCCAGTCTCGCGTGCAGGGCCCCCCTCTGCCGGGCGCGCAGGAGTCCCGTCTCTGGTGCAGCCTCGGCCGCTTTCTGCAGAACTTGCGGCTTCTACCCAAAACTGCCAGGCTCCCTATTACCTCGTTTCATTTTACTGTAACCGCAAAATCCAAGTAAGATAGGGAAACTGAGGCTGCGAGGTTACGCGACTTTTCAAACTTACAGCGTCGAAAGGGTCAGGAAGGAACTCAAGTCTCTATCTTTTGCCTTCTTTTCTTCTTTTTTTTATTACGATCAAAACACAGAACATAGAAGGCACCACCGTCACCATTTTTAAGTGCGCACTTCGGTTAAGTGTTAAGTGTGTTCCTGTCGTTTGAATCGGTCCTCCGGAACTGTTCCATTCGGCAAATACGAACTCTAAACCCATTAAAAATCCCCCTTTTCCTTCTCTCTCCAGCCCCTGGAAACCACCATTTTACTTTCTGTTTTTATGAATTCGATTATTCTAGGCACCTCATGTAAGGGAAATCGTACGTTATTTGCCTTGTTTGTGGTTGGCCGGTTTGGCCGCGCACTGTGTCCTCCGGCTCATCGGTGCCGTAGCAGGCGTGGGTCTCCCTCCTTGGGGGCCGACTAGCACCCCGGTGTATGTGCGGGCCAGGTTTTGTGGGTCCGTTCATCCGCCGACGGACGTCTGGGCTGCTTCAAGCTCGTGGTGACTGTGACGAGTGCTGCCAGCATCTCTTTGAGACCCCGCTTTCAGTTCTTTTGGATAAACGCCCCGGAGTGGGGCTGCCGGGTCATACAGCCGAGGAAGCCCCATACTATTTTCCACCAAGTCGTGCCATTTTATAATCCCCAGCAGCACATGCCACTCCCGTTTCTACTGCTGTGCTGTTTTGGGCCCGGAGGAAGGGCGGGTCCCGGGTGCTCGGCCCGGCGCCTGGTACACTGTGGGTGCCGCGTAAACCACGGGAGAACTAGGGAAGGAGTAGGAAGAAGGCCAGGCCATGCGTTCTCACGGCCCTGCGCGACGAAACCGCGACTCGGACGCACGGCCCCCTCAGCTAATGCCTGCGGGGCTTCCAACAGAGCGAAGAGGGAATAATGCTGACGGACAAACGCCTAAAGGGCTACTCTCAGAAAACGGCTGCCTCTCCAGCGGTTAAAAGCGCCTTCCTCCCCTTCACCCACTCTGGGGCACGTGGTCCCTGGAAACCGAGAGGAAAGGGGGCGACGGGCTGTGGCGGGGGTGGTGGCGCCCGGTGCCCCGCATGTGCGGGTGGCTCCGGCCGAGTCCGGGGCGGGGGCCGCCTGGCCGCACCTGCGAACGGGCCGCACGCCCCACTCGGCCCCTCGCGAACGCGCTGAGTCTCCCGCGCGGCCTCGTCTCCTTCCCCCCCTGTTCTTAATAGATCGGCACACAAAAGCCCGGGAGAGGGCGACCCGCCAGACAAAGGCCCTTTGAGCCCCTTGGAAAGGAGACTTGGAGGAGATGGACGGGGTCCAAGTGGCCCTATTATTTCCACTTGCACTAATTAGACATTTTTCTGTCAGCCATTGAGCACTACTGAGAGGCCAAACTCGCCGAATTCATTTCTAAAGTGTTTACAGAAGTTTGCATCTGTTTGTGTCTCTTCAGGAGGAAAATAAGCACTTCAATAGCATTGTGGGAACCCTGAAGGGAGCCGGGCTGGAGGGCCTGGGTCCGCAGCTGCATAACTTCGCTCGCTCCGGGCGGCAGCCCGGCGAGGCCGCGGAGCACGGGGCCCGGCCGGGGGCCTGTGCTGCCCGGCCGGCGTCTTCTCTCCCCTCCGACCGGCGCCCGCTGCGCAGGACACGCAGCGTGGGCGTTTCGCTCGCCGGGGCTGGCGGCCCCCTGAGAAACTAACACCCACTTTCATTCGCTGCCGCGGGCGCCGCAGCGAACTCCTGGCAGCAAAGCCGACTCAGCGGCTCCCTGGGAAAGCCCCCCGGGAAGCTGGGGGCCATGCGCGAGGCCCGAGCATGCGGCGGCGGCGGGACACGAGGGGCCCGGCCTGGTCCTGCGCGGCCCCCACGGGGACGCGGCCTGGTCCTGCGCGGCCAGGTTGGCTCCGCCTCCAAAGGGCGGGAAAAGCCAACCGCCCGGGCCGCAGCGCACGGCGCGCAGGGCGGCCGGGGAGGCAGGCGGTGCGCAGGGACCCCCCCGCCGGGCCCGTCCCGTCCCGTTCGGGCTTGTGGGCCCAGGACGGGCCTGCGCCGTTCACGGACTCGGAGCGCGACCCCCTGAGCCGTGTCGCGGTGGCGCCGTTCAGCGCTGGCGCCGCGTCGGGCCGCTCGAGGCGAAAACGGACGGGAATGCTGTTCGTCGTCCTTCCGCGCGCTGCCTCGAAGGGGGGCCTGGCCGCAGGGCCACCGCGTCGCGCTTGTCTTGTCGCGCGGTCACACGAAGTCCACACCCGCGGCTGTGGATGCGGCGCGTCCGCAGCGACAGGCCACGCGCCGGTCCCTTCACGCCCGTCCTCGGGCGCGGAAATTCGGGTTCTAACCGCGTTTAAGGCACGAAGGGAACTTGAGGGCGAGGAGGCTGAGTCAGGGGCTGAAGGACTCAAACGGGCAAGGAGATTTCAACACAGGGATGCCTGAAAAATACTAAAGGGCCTTTCTCAGGGCTCTAAGGGAAAGTGTGCCGTTCTCATGGTCGCGTGCATTGGCGCGCGCCCGCCGGAGGCCCAGCAGCCGCGGATCCCGCGACGGGTTCAAAGCACGATGTGCTCACAGCAGTGACCATGGCAGCTGACCCCATGGGTGGGGGGCGGGGACCCAGCCCAGGGGCCATCTGGCACTGCGTTGCCAGGAGCAGAGGGAAGGGAAATCGCGCCGCAGAGCCAGTTGGGAGGCTGGAGGCAGGCGGGGAGGGCGACGCCGAGGCGAGAGAGCCGGGCGAGGGGACCGCGCCTGCAGAGCCGTGCACGCGGCGAACACGTGCGCAGGAGCCGGCCTGCCTGCAGAGGGGCTGGGGCCTGAGCTCCGGGTCTGCCTGCCTCCCCACGAGCGAGGAGGAGGAGGAGGAGACCCCGAACGCTAACACTGCAGCGGCCCTTCCTTTATTTTCCAAATACAACATGCAGACCCGAGCACTTTTGGAAAAGAGTATAATCCTCTTTTCTATCTCGATACTTCCTGCTCCCGCCAGATCTACTGTAAATGACGCCTGTCTGTTTAAAGAAAAAGAAAGCGGTGCCGAAGCGGCCGCCTCCTCAGCCTGGCGCCAGGCGCCCGAGAGCCTGGCCTCGCCCCGGAGGAGGTCGCTAAGGCCCCTGCGGCTGCGGCGTCCACAGGCCTCTGGGGCCCCGGGCCCTCCCACCAGGCTCCCTGGCCGCCCCCACGCACTCAGGCCCGGGAACTGGCCGCCTCGCAGCGTCAGCGCGAGCCCTCGGTCTCCGGCCTGCGCCCGCTGTCTCCCCGCTCCCTTCCCGCGGCGAGCCCGCGGCAGCGCACCGGGCCGTCCGTCGGTCCCTGCGGCCCTCCCTCGCCTCTTAAATTCCGTGGTGCCTCCACGCAATGACTTATAAAAGCCTTCTCCTCTGCTACGCCGCTCCCTGTTTCTGGCGTTCGTGCGGCCATCCCGGCCGTGTCGCTGAAGGGGGATGTCGGCCTCACACTAGAATCACTAGGGGGCCTTTACGAACCCCCACGGCGCACAGACCCGTTAGGTCCGAGTCTCTGGTCAGTGTTCCCTGACTGGGGAACCGGGGGGCCAGCCTGGCCTCCCCCTCCCCCGACCCTGCCTCCCTCCTCCCTGCCCTGGTAGGTGAGTTGTCCACCTGCTGGGCCCGCCTGCTCAGAGCTTCCCGCGGCCTCCCTCACACCTTCCTCCCTGTTGTGCGGTGAGGGAGGCGCCCGCCAGGGCCCACGTGAGTCTCAGTGAGGGATTCTGCACCGCGGCCTGCATACCTACGGCTTTACTCTCTACCCATTGAGAATAATTCTGCATCTGTTTTCCAGTGGGTTCTAAACACAGGGGAGGAAGATGGATGTTTTTTTATTGCCACTTAAAATTCCCAAATTATCCCTAATTCTGTGCATGACCCAAGCTCTATCCAAGCAAGGGAACATGGCTGGAGAAGAACCCAGAGCCATGACCCCAAATTCATGCCTGCGGCCTGACGCGGGGCCTCGGTAGGCCTCCCAGCCACGGCACTGTGTGCTGCATGGCCCTCCGGCCTCCTCCCGCTTCTCGTTTCGCCATGGAAGGGTCCCTGAGGAGGGCTCCTCGCTGTCCTCGCACCCGTGCCCGGGGCTGCCAGCCTCCCGTCGGCAGGCGCAGGCCGCCCCCGCTCTGCTCCCAGTCCCTCCCTGTCCTCCTCCGGGACTCCCCGTGTGCACACCCGCCTTCTCCCCTGCATGTTCATCCCCTCCTCTCCGTGGGACCCTTCTCGCCGGCAGACAAACATATCCTGATAGCTTCCATGTCAACATGTCCTCCCCGAGTTGCACGTCTCTGTCTCTGTCTGTCCGGCTGCTGGAACAAGAACACCGCAGACCAGGGGCTTATAAACCACAGAAACATGTCTCACAGTCCCAGAGGCTGGAAGCCCAAGGTCAAGGCAACAGAGATTTGCTGTCTGGTGAGGGCCGGCCTCTGGGTCCACAGATGGCACCTTCTCGCTGTGTCTCCCGGGGACCTCTTCTGCACAGGCACTGACCCTGCTCAGGGGGGCTCTGCCCTCATGGCCTCATCACACCCCAAAGGGCCCACCCCCAAAGCCCTGCGGGTTAGATTCCGACGCAGGAACTTAGGGGACACAAGTGTTCAGGGCACGGCAGCCCTTCCCCAGCTCCCGTTCCAGTCCTTCGTCTCTTTACTGCCAATCTCAGGCGCCTGTCCAAAGTCACCGTCTTCACGCTGTAGCTCTCAGCCCCAGCTCCCACACACCCACCCTGTAAGGCTGCCAACGGCCTCCCGACCCAATGACCGCTTGTTGAGCCTCATCTCCTTCAAACTCCTAGAAGTATCTGCTGGTGGCAGTCATCCCTCCATTAATCACGGGACTTTTGGCATTTTACACTGTCCTGGTGATTCTGAAAATGCATCACAGTCATCTTTTGGCGTCCTGATAGCGAAATTCAGATAGAGGCCTGCGTACTCTGTTTGACCTCAGCGTCGGCCTGTCTTGCCTTAGAACTACAGCTCTGCTGGGTTCCCTCCGTGTCGCTATATAATGGCGTTCCATCAGCAGCCACTGTTTATTACATGCTGGGCCTTGTTCTAAACACCCCATGTCGCCCGTGCGCTCCAGTTATTACCTCCAACAACAGTCCGTCAGGTGCGGACAGTTGCGGCTACTGCTCGGAGGCAGCGGAATGGAAGCCCACGCCGTCCACGGTGACACAGCTACTGAGGGGCAGCCCTGGGGCTCGAATGCAGACAGGGCTCCCACACAGCTTCTTCAGCCTGACCTGCGCCACCTCCGCTCTCTCTAGAGCGTCCTTGTCACCAAACCCCCACCCTGGCATTGGGCAGAGTGAGGACCAAGAGAACTCTGTGGGCCTCGCTGTCCTTGGGCTTCCTGCCCAGTCCCAACGCAGTGACCATTGCTGAGAGGGTGAAGGGCCTAATGGGGCCTGTCTAACGCCAGCAGCCGTGCGTGCGGGGAGGAACCACGGAACTGTTTGTCGTCCCACCGTTTTCAAATCCTGGAGAACCCCACACACGTAAGCACAGTGGAAGTGAAGGTTGCATCAGTAGGGTTAGCCTGGCTTTAATAAAACCTCATTAAGAAATCCCAGGCCAGGAAACCCTGACGTGTGAGTGTGAGGAATGGCTTCCGTCTCCCGGCACGGTGTTCACGCACCACCGTGGCTGTCGCGTTCCTGAAGAACGCCCCACCCTTCCCCCAGCCGCCTGGGGCTCCGGCGCCGACTCTCCCTGCTGGTCGCCCTCTCCAGGGAAACTGTCCGACTGCCGAGCTCATGGCGGCTTATAAGGCTGCTTGGGACTGGCCTGGGCCACTGCCGACCCTGTTGCTTCTGTGGACACAGCCCCATGGCCACACCTGGGAGGACTGAGCCACGGGCTTGGTGCAGCTGCACGGGGGAGGCCCTCCACAAACAGGAGGCCACCCAACCACGGGCCCGCGACCAAGTGTGGCCCGTCCCTCTGTTCTGGTGGCCGAGACGTGGGCTGGGCCTTCCGTCGCCTTTGCGTTGGTGTCAGAGCTCTGAGTCAAGTGTCTGCTGCTCAGGCCAAGAGGAACGTTTTGCTGAACGAAGGAACGATTATACAGTTTACATCCACTTTGCTCTTTGCGTCCTCATGAAAAAGAGCTAAGCTACTGAAACCCCAAAGCACTGAGTTGAAGGTGAAAACTTCATTTTGAGAAAATCAGTTGCTGAAAGAATCACAGTCCAAATGACACCGAGGTCTGCTTTGTGATCTCTGTCATCAACAGGAAAACCGGGCTCTGGAATAAATGGCCCTTAGTTCGTTTTATGAACATGTTTTAACCCAGAGCTGATTCACGGAGGGAACTTCGTCATTTCCCCCGAGAGTTTCTCGACCTTTACCTGGTCGACACACCCAGTGTCACTTTTCAGCTTCCCCATAAATCCATGCTTATCTTTTCCTACAGTCACACTAGAGGTTTTTACAACATTTCCACGCCACCTTGTAATGACCGACTCTTATATTCCTTCCTGTTTACTTATGTTTTAATTCTTGATCCTTTCCTAGTTCAAATTGTTTGACAATAAAATACCGACAAGTGAAAAGCACCGAGATTATCTGAAGAGACGTAGGAGAAAAAGTTGTTCTGGAAGCTAAATTCACCCAACGTGATTTATCCACAAATTTTCCACCAAAGACAGCGTAAGAAAACAGTTAAGCGTTTATTTCCTTGGTCTCTCTTGAAATACTGCCAGGCAGCGTGGATAACCCCAAACATCTGTGGCGCGAAGGCTGCCTGATCACACACGGTCACGGCCGCGAAGCTGAAGGGAGGATGGAAGGGAGACCCTCATTCTGAGCCTCCTTCCTCTCCTTGGACGGCGCTTCACTCAACGTGTTGTCCTAACAATGGCCCCCTGGTCCCCGTGCAGGACCCCCACTGCAGATTCCCTGGGAGTCACACCAGGCGCCTGCCACGCCAGCTTCCCCGCCCGGCACCGCAGCCCCGACGGCCAGGGCAGGCAAACCCAAGCCCGCCCTGCATCTGCCTTTTAAGAGCTGTATTTTCATATCTTCTTCTCATGGCATAGAAATTGTTCTTTCCAGGAAAGTGAACGTTCCTGGAAACAAAGGTGGCACCCACGCTGAGGCTGGTCGGGTCCCTGGGCCCTCGCAGCCGCGCGGGCTCCCGGCTAGAGCCGCACCCGCCTGACAGAGAAGCTAAATGCCTTCAGTACTTTTGAAAAATCCATCAAAGGTTTCCCTGAATGATATTTATAAGAGCCTCACTGTTCTCTTTCAGAAACTGAAACGCCTTCCCCGGCACTTGAAAAAATCGCTCGTGCTTTTCATCTCTCCCTCTCAGAGTGTAAACATTGTTTTGAGTGAAAAGAGCTGAAGGAGAGCTTACTTTCCCTTGAAATTTTATTTTTAAATAAGAGAAGGAGAAAATCCTTTTTCTTACTAATACTAATAATACAGGTCAAAGTGTCAGGCAATATACAATTAAATAGAAAACAAAAAGTTCCCCCTCTTTTCCCACCGCACAATGGCTCGGGATATAAATCAGCGATGGAGATGAAATCACACTTCAAAGCCGCGGGGCATTTCTATGGCTGAGGAGACGGTCGGAGGATGGTAACCCTGGGCGGGAGGGCGTCCCTGAATAGTCGGGGACTAGTGGGAGCCACGCTGAGGTCCCCGTAGCCTGCGACCCGGGGTAGGCTTTGTCTCCCAAGGGCAGCTGCAGTCATCAACAGATGTTTTCGCGATAAATAACTGGTATCATCCCGGAAAGGACCCACCTACCTGGGGAGAGGACACAAGGCCGGAAACCCTGCCCGGCTATTCCAGCCACATTAACCTCCCATCGCTCAGGTTTCTGGGGCGTCCGCAGGTGTTTTTCAGGGAGAGCGGGGCCCGAATGGCTCGAGTCAGCCAGCTCCCTGTGGCTGTGAGGGAGGGCGGCCCTGCCCTAAACTTCTGCCTGTGGTCACGCACCGGAGAAGGGCAGACAGGGTGGGGCAGGAAGCAAAGCACAAAACACACGCGTCTTTCCCGACAAAGTTCAGCCTAAGAGGGAAACACGTGAGGGCGGTAAACGCACCTCCCCAGGCACTACGGAGAAGAGCTGCCTGCAACTTGCCTCTTTTCATAAACCTTCCACTGGATCTACTCTTTGTGAAATTGACTTAAACACACTGTTCACCCTCTGTGTGTAATGATAACTTTTAAAAGGAGGAAAAGACATTTTATGGGAAGGGTTCACTTGAGGCAAAAAATTGCAGAAAGCTTAGATTTACGAAAAAAAACGACAAGCGGTAGCTGAATAGACAAACTTAGCAGCCTTCCACCATTTCTTTGTGAGAACAGAATCTTTCGGTTAATTGATTATTAAAAGTTGGCCATTCAGCTTCAGGAGACTCTGCTGTTGAAGCTGGTGGCACGAGGACACCCACAAACTGTGGAATCTCCTCCATCCTTTCAACAAGCCGGGCAGGGCGCCGCGGCGTCCCCAGGCACGGGCTCCCCGGTCTCTGCGGAGCACGCGGCCCCAGCCACCGTGCGCCAAGCTCCGCTTCCCAGGTGTGGCTGCGCGATTTACAGCTTTGCTGGGTCAGCCCCGGGAGAGACTGCGCCTGGGGTAGATCCAGCAGAAACCAAGAAGCCCAGCGCCCTGATGTGAGCAGCTGTACACCAACTTCTTACAGCCTGCCTGCCTCGGTTTCCCCAAAGGAGACGTCTGCGCAGGAACGGGATGGCAACCGGGAGGAACAGTGAACCAGCTCTTACAACAGCCTGACAGCTGTGAGCAGCTGGCTTTTCTGCTCACACTCACTCCCAAGTGCAGCAGGACCTGAAGCCGTTGAGACACCACCTTTAGCTTTTCAGCTAATGTCACCGCCAGCTCTGAACGCAGGGCGGAGACGCAGAGGAGCCCCGAGGTGACGCTGTACAGCCCCTCGTCTCTCAGGCCACCTACGAAATTCAGAACTTTCGAGGCCCCAAGGCCAAAGCAGGGGTCCTGCCCTCGCCTCTCGGAGGCCTCATCAAGTGCTCACGGGCGGCCACCCAGCAGGACCACACAGGGCCCTCCCCAGAAGCAACAGGAAGGAGGTTTCCATTCTGCCTGCTGTCCCACCCTCTCTCTTCCCCTGGGCCCTCTCCGCCACGTCCCTGTCCCTGGCGGGGCTCCCGCCTGTCACGCCGGCCACCACCCCACTGCTCCCTCAGGACAGCGGCTCCCAGACGCTGGCATCGCAGTTACCTGAGGGCTTGCCGGATGCTGTCAGACAGACCCTCAGGCCCGGAGCCTTTGATCTGATGATGGGTGGGTCCGGGTGTGGCTGTCCCCGTGTTTCCAGGCGACGCTGTCCCTGCTGGGGAAGGTCTCCTGTCCAGCGTTTCTGCCTCAGTGCTGCGCTGTCTGGTGACATAGTGGCCTTAGTCCCAAATGGCTATTTATGTAGAAATTGAAATAATACTAAATAAAACTTTAAATATCCCGCTCTTCATTCTCACTCGCCTCATCTCAAGCACTGACAAGCCACGTGTGCCCAGGTGCACTGAGCAGCAGGCAGGGGCATGTCGCTGTGGGCGTCCTCCCGGACAAGGCTCCCCTCACAGAGTCAGCCGCCCCGAGCTCCGCACCTGGACTCCTCCGGGGACAACTGGAGTCCCCCCTGCCCACACACACACTCACTGGTCTGTCCCCGGGGCCGGGCCAGCTCCCTGTGCCACTCGCAACGTCCCCAGGGGTGGGGGGCGTGGGGTGACGGAGGCACCAGTCGCCCGTGAGCTGTTTTGAGAATTCAGTGAGACGCTTGTGCCAGCGCTTTGGAAACTGCACAGTAACACACACGTGACAGTTGTCACTCCAGCAACGAGCGCACACTCTGCCCAGCTGTGCCCTTTGCCTTGCCCCCCCCGTCGGCTTCGCCCAGCCAGTCTGTGTGTTTGGGGGCTGGGGAAGGTGGGGGTTTTACTGCTTCTACCGAGTCTGCAAAGATGCAGTGACGTGGACGTAGTCGAGGGTCTTTCCTGGACTTTTGTTTTGGAAGCAAAGACAGCGCCTACATATTTAGTTGGAGACAACCCCAAGCACGTTCCCATGTAACCCTATAAAATAAAAAGTTTAGGATACCGTCACTGCCTGTAATTCCCGGTCTGCAGACAAACACATTTTTATGTGAGAAAAAAGTGCACATAACCTCATACACTCCCTTTCTTGACAGCATCTGAGACAAAGCGGACAAGGACGGGTGTTTCCTGAAAGGTAGCCAGTGCCGTTGAGGCTTCCTCGGAACCTGCGCGGGAACCGGGGCCCAGGCCCGGCCCGTGCTCTGCTCAGAGGCCCTGCCCTCTCCGGGGGCCCCACGTGGATCGGTGGGGAGCCATCGCGGCTTTGACAGCCCAGACTGCAATGGTGGTGAGTTTACTCCCAGGGTGGGCAAAAACGGGTTTACAGTTGTGAGTACCTGGAACAGGGAGTTATTCTTATTTTATTAATCATTAATTATTGCATTATTTTCCATACGAACAACTGTAAACCTGCTTAAGCTACCCGGCTTGTAGAAAGTGGCATTCCAAAACGAAAATGCCGCAAGGCTTGGTGCAAGCTGACTGCCACCCTGGCCCCGGACCAGCGAGCATTCCAGGACGACGGGTTCCTGCTCAGACCCGCTGAGCACCCCCCTCCCTTTCACTTAGCCTGGCTTTCCGGCAGCGGGCGCCCGGTCTCGCCGTGCTTGTCTGAAAGCTGTTCCCCCACATTAGCCAGTCTGGCGGAGGTGACCACAGGGCGCGCCTCGGAGAAATTCAATCTATTGCACCACTTACGGCTAAACGCCTGGCCGGGGGGCCCGGGGAACAGGTGGCGTGGGTTTCCCTACCAGTAACGGCTGCAGACTGGCGCCAATCATGTTCTGCAGGTTGATTTTGTCCTCCGGGCCCACAGCTTGTTTGTATTGCCACCTCTCAGGCACGAAGGGCCACTTCATGTCCTTGGCCTCCTGGATGAGGGTCCTCAGCTCGCTGGGGAGGGAGGCTGGAAAGGTCAGAGTTCAGGTGAGGAATGGCTCTCGGAGAAAAGGCTGGGAGCGTCCCGTGTTGTGACGAAGCACCTCCGTGGCGAAACCCCCCCCCCCCCCCCCCCCGTGTCCTGTCCTGCCGGCTGGTCTGCCTGCGGCTCAGGCCCCCAGAACAATAGCGGGAAGCCGCCTGCCCCTGGTGGCCCTGCAGGTGAGTGGGGCAGCGAGGCATGGAGAAAGGCTTTTAGCAGGAAGTCCAGCACTTCAGTGACTGTCTCTGCATGAAGAATCAGAGACAGGAGTGAAGGAAATATTATTTTCCCTGTAAAGTGAGACAGGGACGGAGTCAGAGTGGCATTCGGGGCTTGTGACGGCTGGGGACGCAGACTCTTCGTTCCCCAAGCCTCCCCTCCCCCACACTTTCACTGTGGGTGACACTCAAGCGAAGGAGATGAACGTGAGGAGCCTGGACCGAATTTGAATGCCGTCCTTCGCAACTGCAGATATATTTAATTCCTTAATGGTCACGCGACTTGATCCTTTACACAAGTCCACGGTCTCCTACCCAAACTCCGTAGACCCCAAAAAGCTCTGGGAACTTGAAGGCTTTTCTTGAGTTTGACACCCAAAGCAACTTGAAGTGACTGGGGGCTGTTTCCAGCTGTGTTTACCCTACGGAGTGAACTTAGTCAAAGGTTTGGCTGCTAAAATGTTCCCGTCTGGCTCTCGATGCTGCCGGGCCCTGCTGTGGTGCCGACGCCCCCAAGGCCACCGGGCACAGCGCCGCCGAGCACCGAGCACTTCGAGTCCTGGAGTGCACACGTGTGACCCTCTCCTGGGACGCCAGCCAGGAGTCTCCAGGTGCCTGTCGTGTGGACACCACAGGCTCCACACCCCTAAGACGGGCTCGGTGCCTTTTCCTCCCCTGTGTCCCCCTCTCATTCGCCGCTGTGATGGGCCCTCCCACCGTAACCTTCACTGAGTCACCCAAGTCTGACACCAGGGCTCAGCCGGTACCGTTTCCTCTCTCTCCCTGTCTGAATCGAAGTGGGCGTCGCCTCTGTGGATTCTGAAACCCGTTTTCCCTCTTCATGCCAGCAAGTCCTGTCTGTCTCACAGCTCGTCTTCCGTGTCGCCAACCTCGCTTCCCTAAGATGCGGGCGGGGCAGGCGTGGGCGGGGCGGGGGCGGCGCAGGTGTCGCCTGCACCAAGGGCTGCGGCGCTGCCACAGCCTGCCCGCCCTGCGCGCCCCGGAGGCTGCGTGTGGGCCTGCGGGCTCGGGGCAAGAAGACCCAGAGCCTCCCTTACGTCATCGTCAGCAGCGGAGGAGTGGGAGTGTGCGTGCTGTGCGGGACCACTTCTGCAAGGGGCACAAATCTCTGCAAACGCAACGAGAAACAACGAACACGTGTACGAGGGACACACATAGAATTGGAGGAAAATTTACTCTAATTAAAAGGAGCCTTAGGAAAGAAGGCTGTCTCCCAAAGTGGCCACAGAAGCAACAAGCATTCTGCAACTTCCTAGGCTCCGTGGTGGAAACTTCCCGAACAGCGGCTCATCTAAAACTGATGGCACAGACTATGGAATGGGCAAAAAACCAACCCTTCGGCCCTGACGGCGGTGCGAGGTGGGATTTTCGGCACGAGTGCCTTTATTTTGCAAGCAGCGCCGGAGCGCAGCCTGAGAAATGTATCGATAATCCAAGAGAGAGAGACTGGGCGATGCGGGGACACGCTCGTGGAAACCAGGGACATCTATGGAAACTGATGGGGCGCAAAAGCCCAGTTTGACAAAAAGATGTGCCACCACGGACAAGTTGCTTCAATTTTTTAATAATTGAAATTTACGGCACCGGCCCACTCGGAGCCTTTGTTCTTCTTGAACTAAACTGTTTCTTGGAGCCTCCTGTTTACTGAAGCCTAAAATGAGAACTGACAGCAATTCATTGCAACAAAGTGGGACTCCTCCCGCCCCACAGCCGCGTCCCGCAGAGGCCCCATCCGCGATCCGCTCGGTCACCCGCCCGGAGGGGAAGTGGGGCGGCGGGAGCCTCACCTCCGAGCTGTGCGTCCTCGCTCGCGCCCTGTGCGGGCGCCTCCAGCAGCCCGGCCAGCAGCCGCTGGCAGTCCCCCAGGAGCGCGGCCGCAGCCCCGCGACGGTCCTCCATGGCCCCCGAGGAGGCGGTGTCCCCAGGTCCGGGCTCCGTCCCCTGGGAAAAGACATCGAGTCTCAGTCAATGAGGCCCTTGCAGGAGTGTCAATATCTGCAAGACCCAGGCAAGCACGGGGAGGTGCAGGATGGCCCGGGACTCTGCTGGGGGCCTGGTACCCCCCGCCCCCGCCCCGCGGTTCTGGCGCAATCCCAGACCAGATCCCACGTGGGTGACCGCGGAGTGAGTGCACCCCTCCTCCCATTACGTGGCCCCTGCGCCCTTCGGATCGGAGCAGGACCCGTGACCCCGCCGGGCCGGCCTAACCCCGGGGCTGAGGGGCACAGTGAGCGCGCCGCTCCCACGCAGCCCACGCCGCACGCGATTGGCTCTCAGAGCCACGCTAACTCCCCGGGCGCGTTCTTTGTGCCAGGTGGACCCAGACAGGCGATGACAGATGTCATGTGTAAAGCTCTTCCCAGCCAGGCACACTCCCAAATAATAGGCGAATGACAGAAAACCCAATTTCCTAAATGTGTCATACGGATAAATGGGTCTCCTTCCACTGCAACGTAACATACTCGTATCTGTAGCTGACGCATGTCTTCTGTAACTATGACCATGTTGTAATGAGCTATTGTACTCAGGACAATTCAAGGACAATATAACTCACTGAGAGCTCAAAAGTGCCTGACAAATAAATACCGGAAAGTTATTTGATTAGCAAATCTTTTCGTCCGTCTTCCCTTTATTAAAGAATGTGCATTATAAACGACACAAATGAAGTTACTTCTGACTTTTCCGGACTAGATAGCGGAGCTGCTGTCTGGCTTAGACACCTGCAGGCCACACACAATCTCACTTCCCAAGCAGCGGTGTGTGACAGGGAAGGAACGCAGATATGGCCGGCTGTCTCCTAGCTTCTCCACGCAGCGGAGCGACCACTGAAAAGGTGAACCGTGGAACCGTCTGTGGGGTCAGGACCAAGTATTCGCTCACACTCAATGACCCCACTGGAAGAAGTTGGTTTAAAAGTGAAATAGGAAGCAAAATTTTTTTTGATCCTTTTTTTTCAATTCTATGACTTAACAAGAACAGAAAATGAATGATGAGCTAACTCTACAGTCTAAATGTTGTATTTTTTATTCTAATCTGGATAGTATACGTCCTAGGCTTTGAGTTTTATGTTTTTCTCTTTTTTAATAGTTTATTTTTAGTGTGTTTTAAAAAAATGTATTTTATTGACTATGCTATTACAGTTGTCCCATTTGTCTTTCCCCTTTATTCCCCTCCGCCCTGCACACCCCCTCCCACCGGCATTCCCCCACTTGGTTCATGTCCATGGGTCGTGCGTATAATTCTCTGGCTTCTCCCTTTCCTGTGCTATTCTTAACTTTCCCCTGTCTTTTTGGTACCTACCCCTTATTCTTCTTATTCCCTTTACCTTTAACCCCGTTCTCCCCTTTCCCCTCCCCCTCCCCGCTGATAACCCTCCATGGGATCTCCATTTCTGTGATTCTGTTCTTGTTCTAGCAGTTTGCTTAGTTTGTTTTTGTTTTTCTCACATTCAGTCGTTGATGGTTGTGAGTTTGTTGTCATTTTACTGTTTATATTTTTGATTATCCCCTTTTTCTTAGATAACTCCCCTTGATATTTCATTTAATAAGGGTTTGTCGATGATGAACTCCTTTATCTTTACTTTGTCTGGGAAGTACTTTCTCTACCCTTCCAATCTAAATGATAGTTTTGCCAGATAGAGTAACCTTGGATGTAAGTCCTTGCCTTTCGTGACTTTGAATACTTCTTTCCAGCCCCTTCTTGCCTGTGAGGTTTCTTTGGAGAAATCAGCTGACAGTCTTATGGGAACTCCTTTGCAGGTAACTGTCTCCTTTTCTTTTGCTGCTTTTAAAGGTAAGGATTCTCTGCTGTATCTTTAATCTTGGGTGATGTAATGATGATGTGCCTTGGTGTGTGCTTCCTGGGGTCCAGCTTCTCTGGGACCCTCTGGGCTTCCTGGATTTCCTGGAAGTCTATTTCCTTTGCCAAATTGGGGAAGTTCTTCATTATTTTTTCAGATACATTTTCAATGTCTTGCTCTTCCTCTTCTCCTTCTGGCACCCCTATGATTCGGATGTTGGAATGTTTAAAGTTGTCCCAGAGGTTCCTCAGTCTCTCCTCATTTTTTTGAATTCTTGTTTCTTCATTCTGTTTGGGTTGAATGTTTCTTTCTTCTTTCTGCTCCAAGTCGTTGATTTGAGTCCTGGTTTCCTTCCCTTCACTCTTGGTTCCCTGTATACTTTTCTTTATTTCACTTTGCACAGCCTTCACTTTTTCCTCCATTTTGCGACCATACTCCACCATTTCTCTGAGCATCCAGATTACCAGTGTTTCGAACTCTGCGTCTGTTAGGTTGGCTGTCTCTTCATCACTTAGTTCTAATTTTGGAGCTCTGATCTGTTCTTTCCTTTGGGCTATTTTTTTTTTTTTTGTCTTGGTGCACCTATTACGTTGTGAGGGATGGAGCCTTAGATACTCGGCAGGGCGGGGCAACCTGTGTCACCTCCTTGTGGCGCTGTCTGTTGGGGGGGGGTCAGAGAGGGAGCAATGCCGCCTGCTTGGCTCTTGGGGGCTCTCAGCTTCTTCCCTGGCTACTCGCAAGCAAATTGGGTCCTTCTGGTGCCGATTCCCAGGTGGGTGGGTTCGTGCGCCTTCTAGGACCCTGTGGGTCTCTCAAACGAGCTCTCCTGTGAGACTGGCGGTTTCAATCCCCACAGGTTTTTCCCGGTAGAGATTTTGAGGGTTTCTTTTTCCGCACTGGAACCCTGGGTTGCACGTCTCTCTCGCTCCCCAGTTGTTCCTCCCAGTTTTTCCGCATGCAAATGTGGGACCGCGCAGTCCGCCAGCCACCACCTCGATGCGTCCTCTCCGCCCGGCTGCCTGTCTCTGCCCCTCCTACCGGCCTGAATGAATATTTCTTCTTTAACTCCTTGATTGTCAGACTGCCATACAGTTCGATTTTCTGGCAGTTCTGGTTATTTTTTGTTTTTAAATATGTTGTTGTCCTCCTTTTGGTTGTGTGAGGAGGCAAAGCGTATCTACCTACACCTCCATCTTGGCCAGAAGCCCCGAGTTTTAAAACACAGGGAAACACACACACACACACCTTGTACAAAAGCTTTAGGATGCGACGGGCGTGTTTAATTAAAGTAGTCACGTGTTTGTCGATGAAGAACAAGCCGAGTTCTTTAAGACAGTGTTCTTGTTACTTGAAAGAGTATTCCCATGAGTGAGGTGGTGAAGTGTTAGTCCCTGGAAGCGTTAAGGTAAGTGTAAGTCCCATCGGTCTTCTGTTCGGGGTGGTTCCTGTGTGGGCTAGGCCGGTGGGCTAAATGGTTTTCAATGTTGCTTTAAGCACAAGTGTTTATGGGTCCGTGTTTGTGGTCCAGGCTGGCCATTCGCTTGCCTTTCTGTGGGAGAGCCAGGCAGCCGGGGCTGGTCCAGGGCTGGTCAGTGGGTCAGGGTGAGCCAGAGGCCACCAGCTCTCCCGGGGACAGGGAGCCGGTGGCCATGACGGGAGGTCAGTGTGGAGACTAAGGACCCAAGCTGGAGGCTGAGAAGGTTAAGAGCAAGTTTGCTTGTGGTGCAGGGTCGTCTCTTACGGTAGAGAGTAGCCTTGCATGCTTCTGCCAAATAGAATACATTTTAACAGCTCTGTTTCTGGAAATGTTTTAAGCAGGGACGGTATGTAGTGATGACGGCAGAATCTAGAAACAGAGAAACAAGGACCATCACAGTGCCCAGGGACACTTGCTGATCGAGTGTCTTTAGCTTTTAGGAAGACTGGGAGGCTCACTTTAGCATCTGCGTTTTGAGGGGATTTGTTGGAACGATCGTTAAGATCCTTCTAGGTCTTCACTTACATGCTGAGCAGCAACTGAGACAGCCCAGGCAGGCTACCGCCGAAGGGCAGCTGATTTTATTTACTGAAAAGCCCCTGGCTCTTTTGGGAAGTCCTAGCATATTTTTACGTACACTTTTCTCTGAGGTTTAGATAGGTTGGCTTGAATCTAAGAGGTTGACTACTAAATAAATCTGTGTCCTTGCTTTTGTGTCCAGACTTGACACCCTAATTCCTGACGCACAAGATCATAAATCTCTGCTTTTGTCTGAGTGCTCTGAGGGACATGGGACGTGCAGGCCTCTGAGGGGGCTGCGACCTGACCCAGCCATTTGGGTAGAGCGAGGGCAGGTCAGCGGGCCCCCCGGGGGGTGATGCCTGGATTCAGCTCTCAAAGGGCACAGTGCTTAACGAGCCTGAGGAAACGGAGAGGGAATGCGGGAAGGCCAGGCTGGCTGAGCTAGAGGTGAAAGGAGAATGCTGGCATGCAGGGAGGCTGGCGAGCTTAGCCGGGCTCCATGTGCCAGGTAAGGACCCGGGTTCCCCCGCAAGTGGTGGAAATTCCTGGCAGCAGTAGGAACACGACCAGCTTGGCATCTGGGGAAGATCTCTCGGTTTGGCTGAATCATGCACTGGCGGTGGGTGGGGGTGCTGCGTGGGGAGGAAGAGAGAGGTGGTAGGCGGCTCGGTTAGACACGTACTGCAGTAACCCAGGTGGGGGTAGCAAGTCTCTGGACCAGAGCGACAGTACTGGAGACGCAGGGGACAGGAAGGCTTGAGAGCCGTGTGGGCACTACGCGCAGCACCGATGTCAGATGGATTGACAGCCTTAGAGAGGAGTCCCGAATTTCGCCTTGTCGGAGCTCAGAACTGAACGGGTGTTGTTACCATACTCGAGTTAGGGAACATAGAAGAGTCCTTCCAGGAAAAGACATAAATGCACCTATGTCTCATATTTCTAGGAATAAATATAGAGATAGGTCACGCTGTCCAAAATAAGCAATCAGATTTTAACCAAGAAAGCATTTCTAAAAAGGAAGAAGAGATTTCCAAGATAATTAATGTTTAGTACTTATGACCCCCCAAGTATACTAGAGATATTCTTTGTACGTTTGCGAAGTTAGAGCGTCGCCCTCCCTGCAGAGCTCAGGAGAGACCACAGTAAGAAAATCCTGCACCACGAGAAACACCCTGGAACCCAGCCGTCGGCGCGGGCTCCTGAGGGTTGCCGTCAGCGGAGGTGATGATGGAGCCCGGAAACGCCTCCAAAGGTGGTGATC
Source organism: Mormoops blainvillei (assembly GCA_004026545.1). Taxonomy (NCBI): domain Eukaryota; kingdom Metazoa; phylum Chordata; class Mammalia; order Chiroptera; family Mormoopidae; genus Mormoops; species Mormoops blainvillei. The sequence continues at coordinate 81,096 of PVJD01004591.1, read as the reverse complement.
CTGCCGGAGGTCTGGGTCGGCTTCACTTATAAAAAATCATTTTTTATTTCAACACATACCAGTTTTTGCCCTCCTGAACGGTGGTGCTCTGCGAACTATACATTATTTCTAAACCGTATAACGGGCGTTTCCTGATATTTTTTGTAACGTATGGATTATTTTTTCCTATTTTAATGTCCCCCATATCATTTTTTCTTAAAAATCAACGGAAAAGAAGCCGTAAGAAGCAACTGAACACACAAACAGATAGCTCTAGTATAACCCTGGGTCCCCGAGGAAGGGGGTCGTTCGCCCGGAGGCGCGTTAAGTACACAAGAAGCCAGATGGTCACATTCCACACGTCCTGCGTTTAATTTCGACATGTGAATGCATTCGTTTCATTGATGACTTAGAATTAAGCGGAGTTGTAGGATAATCGACAAATCAGTCATTAAAAATAAGCAAATCGGTGGATTTTTCAGAGCTCCATTTCTTTTGGCGTTTGTGTTCGAGTCTTTCCCACTGGACAGTCAGCACCAGCAAGGGGGTGAGTCCGGGAAAGTGGGAGACCGAAGGCTCTCCACAGTCGGCTGCCGCCTGCTCTGCAGTGACCCGCCGGCCGGCCAGTCTGCGCGCCTCCGCTCGGGGCGCGGGAGCATCAGGGCGGTCTACGCTGGGAAGGACTCACCACATAGTCAGAGGATAAGACACGACTACATAGAAATTAACTATACAGGGCATATTATGCACAATTATATCCCCAAAACTCCATTTAAATTATCTTTGCTGGAATTCAATGAATGGCTGGTTAAGTGCATAAGCATATTCCCAGAGCTCATTTAATGCACAGGTACATGCGCAATTATAGTAAAACACTTTCCATCTCCATTCCCAGTCGGTCACCATGTTGTTTTTATGAGGAAACGCACCCTCGTCTCCCACGCAGAGCGACGAGCACCCCCCCGACCGGCCGGCCCCTGCCTCCCGGCCTCCTCTGAGCGCCCGACGCAGACCAGGCCCATCGCCTCTCGGACCGATCGGTGGTGAAAGAGAAACCTGACTGCAGAGCAATCCAGCCGTGGGGCTTGGGGGGGCGTTTGGGGGTGACAGCCACTCGGACGCACTTTAAAACTGTGTAAGATGGGAGGAGAAGGAAGTTTCTAAGTGACCGAAGCCCTGAAGAGCAGACGTCTCTTTCGAGCGGCGTAGAGGACCACGTGTGCTGATGGACGGTCCTGCCGAAAACAACTAAAAATGCTAGAAAAGCATTTCAAAGTCTCTAAAGAGTATCAGTGAAATGCCAAGAAAGGGAGGACCGCTCAGCGGGCAAAACCCGAGCACAGAAGCCGGGCCCGGCATGTTGGAACCGACACGCGAGCCGGCCTCCGCCCTGAGTTTGCGTGCTGAGCCCTGCAAAGCGAGGCTTTGGTCGTCACTCTTCGGAGCGCGGAGGGTGAGGAGCCAAGGGGGAGTGTAAGAGGAGACCCCCGGCGCCCTGTAAGCCCTACAAGTTTGCACCTCTAGTCTAAGGTTGAGTAAAAGTAAGTCCTCATGTACCCCACCCCCCAGCCCACCCCCAGGAAAGCTGCCTGTGGCAAAACATGCTGTTTCATGGGAATTCAAAGCCACAAGTTTCACAAAACCTCAACCTGATAATTACTTTAAAATAAATTTTTAAAAACGATCCCCCGTTGGTAGTTTTCTGAAGCAACTAACTGGTGGAATGAAACGCAATCTTTGCTCAAAAGGGACCTGACTTCAGTCCGAGCTTCAGCGAACGCCCACCCATAAAATACCCCAAAATATGAGCTCCTGGTCCTAGGTCACAAACAGCATGAGGTAAAAAGAACGATGAATGAAAGCAGAAACAACAGATAGTAAAACCAGACCCGTAAAGACTTTAGATATTGAATTATCAGAAATATACTACGAAATACACATATTTAAAGACCTGCAAGAGTATGCCGACTATATGAATAAACAGTAAGACACCACGAAAAGGGACAAGCGGACTGACAAAGAATCAAATAAAACTGCTAGCAATAAAAACATAATAATTAAAAATTTTATATTCAGTGAATTGAATATATTTGATAAAATATTAGCTCTGGCCGAAGACAGAATATTTGAACTGGGTGGTAGACCAAAACGCATCAGCTGGACTGCAACAGAAAAAGACAAAAGATAGAAAATACCAAAAAAAGTTAAGAAATAGAAATGACTGATAGAAAAGTTCTAACATATGTCTAATCAGAGCTCTGGATAGGAAGAAGAAAAGGAAGCAGAAGGAACGTTTGGAGGGATAATGATTACAAACTTTTAGAGCGGAAGGGTGGCCCCCGAGGGGCCGGGCGGGAGCTGGGGAGCCCAGGGTGCCCCCCAGACCGCGGCGGCCACGCTGCTTGAGAGTATTATTTGACCTGTGGGCATCCGTCACGCCCCCTGCACAAGACACCTATTTTATGTTTTTTGATATCTATTCAATAGTTAATGAAAAATTGAAAGAATAAAATGGAACTGTAGCCTAGGGGGACAAGCCTGGGTTGTAAACATGAGCTCCTGCCCTTCAGGTGGAGCCGCTAACCCCGCAAGGTGATGGTGGTGCGTGCGGCGGGGCTTCTACGTGTTGGACTGGAGTCGCTGCGGGGAGAAGCGAGGACGGGAAGTCTAGTTAGGGACAGACTTCGCAGGGCAGGTCCTCCTCTCGGGTCGATGATCCAGGATAAGCAGAGGACATAGAAAGGGTTGAGGAGACAGGCAACTGGAGCCACTAGTTTAACAATTTCTTGGATTGACAAGAAATTCAATTTATCTTTTTATTCCATTTACAAAGAAAATGAAGGAGCGTGCTGTGATTTTATTTTACAGGATTTTGGGAAATCCTACAGGTGAAATAAAGCTCTTCACCGTGGCTCCCGCACCCCAGCCTGAGGCCACGCCTGGTTCGAGGGGAAGGCCTTCCCCGCCTGCCTGGGCCTCACCCCGGGATCATCCAACCCAGTTGTGCAGTGAGTGTTCCGGGTCGTGAGCGGGTCACCTGCCGCCTCAAGAAGAGGGAGGAAGAAAGAGAAGAGCCCGTCACCGAGGGCGGTGCCTCACTTGGCTACAGTTACCTCTCCATCAGCTCCATGACAGGAGACGGACATCAGCCCGGCCTGAGGCTGGGAGAGCGACTCCTGAGGTCAAGGTGAGTCAGGCCTGCCATCTGGTCCTGCCGGAGGCTCCAAACGCCCCTTCCGGGGGGGTCCCCTTTGTGTCTCTGCAGCCCAGGTGAGCGAAGGGCACTGACACCCAGCACACAGACTCAGGCAGGGCCCCGAGTCCAGGGCCACCATGACACCAGGACGCATTCACAGAGCCGGAAAACAGGCTTTAGAGACTTGGAAGGGCTTTCTGTCTGAAAGATATGCCCTGGGTGGTGGGCATTGTCCCCCTGACCCCAGGTAAAACGTGTGATCCACGAAGAGGCGGCAGAGCGGCGGGGACATTGAGCAACTGGCCCAAAGCCCTGAGCTGAGAGCAGGACAAGAGAACGCTCCTGAAAGGGAAGTAATTCATCTTTAAAAGAATAAATGGAGCCGTCTGTGCTGCCACGGAAGAGGCCATGGAGACGCCCGTTCAGCTGCTGGGATGCAAACCCCCAGATGCCCCGGGGACCATGGCTGTGCAGTGAGAACATGTGAAGCTCCGGTGACAGGAAACCGCCAGGGCTGGGAAGCACGACATACCTCTCCTGGGGCCAGCCATGTGGGAATTAAGGTTATGCTTGCAACAAAATGCTTTCAGTTCTGTGTTTATGATTTCCACAGCCGGAGAGTTATTTTGCAAAAAGCCATGTAGATTTCTTGAAGTTAGAGATGGCCCACGAAGGAGCAGTCTGTCTTGGAGAAAGGGGATGAGGCAGAAGAACATGACATGGAAGTGAAAATTGCTTTTCACTGCCAGTCATCAAAGGCCACCAAGCTCTTCCGCGGCTGTGGTCGGGCTTCCTGGGCTCAAACGTCGTTCCGCTCCTGGCTGGCTGTAGGCCAATCGTGTCTCTGTTTCCTCATCAGAAGGGATATTAATGCGACCAATCTCACAGAGGTTTTTTTCGTGTTTTTTTTTTTGTTTTTTTTTTGTTTTAGATTTTATTTATTCTTTTGAGACAGGGGAAGGGAAGGAGAAAGAGAAGGAGAGAAACACTGATCAGCAGCCTCTAGCTGGGGACCTGGCGCACAGCCCAGGCCTGTGCCCTGGCTGGGAACCAAACCGGCGACCTTTTGGGTCGGTGGGATGATGCCCAGCCCACTGGGCCACACCGGCCAGGGCGCTCACAGACTGTTACGAGGATCAGCTCACATGTGTGGCACACAGGAGCCTGCCAAGTAATACGTGCTTTGTATCGGCTTCTGTTGTCAAAACTTTTTTTGAAAAACAAAACTTCACTTATTAAAGGGTTACCCAGTTTTTTCATGGTTTATTTGGATTTTGGTTCCTTGTTGGCTTCTTTAGCATTCATGGTTTCGGGAAAGGAAATTGCTTGGCTATGCAGTCTTTAGGTTCTCGATGTCTTTCCCAGCATAAAGCCATGTACTAATGGGGTTTTCCTATAAATATTCTCCTGATCCACGTTCAGTTAATGGATAGAAATCCTATTAGAGAATTGAAATATTATGTCCAGGTAAGACATTTTCAGGAAGAAAGATGTGAGTTTTATTTGCACTGAAACAAACCCGAAGCCCAGCTGACACGGCCTGCCCAGCTGGTGGCCAGCCCAGGTGGAGGCGCGGGACAGCGAGCCCTGAAGTGGCCCGGGGGGACAGCATCCCCGGGTCACAGGTCAGATGGAACACTCCAGCCCCTTATGCCCATCTTTGCTCCAAGACACACACAAGCTCTTTGCTTATTTTATACTTAGAGTGTCACAGGCGGGGTCGGGGGCGGGGGTGAACCTCTGGACAGGGGACTGCAGACCACACTCCTGGCTGACAACGGCCGTGTGCCATGTGGCTGCGTGATCCCTCAGCGTGTGCGTGTCAGCAGGGCCGCTGCCGCCTGGGAATAAGTGCGGGCTTGTGCTTCCTCGCGTGGCAGCCGCTGTGATGGACGCCCGCTCAGCACCCACACCCTTAGGAGGCTGGACACCAACACGCCGACTATTGCAACACGGGGCCACCACACACAGCCCAGTGGCCAGGGGCTCTGTGGACAAGAGGTTTAACTTCTGCTGCATGCTCCTAGGGGGACAGCATCCATAAAGAAAGGACAGCACATTTGACTTTTTGTTTGCCCTCCCCTTGGCCTCCAGGCTCCCCTGGCCAGAGAGACCCCCTCGAGCCCCAAGCCCCTCTCCCCGCCGCCGCCGAGCCGAGGCCCTGAGCTCGCCGGGCTGACCTGGGGAGCGAAAGGTTTTAGACGTCCAGGGCTCCGCCTCCCCCGCAAGTTCTGTGACCGAGCAAAGCGCTACAGAGAAACTGCTCTCAGAGCACGGCCGCCCGGCTGGGGACGACCTCACTGTGCGGGAGCCCCCGCGATCACCGCTTTTGGGAATTCCTCAAGCGGAAGAACTCTCATTTTCTCCTTTCTCGAACAAGGGGACAGAGATCTGAGACGTGCTGTTAATTCTACTCTTTGCTTTTAGCTAATGAAGGAATATTTGCCAGTATAAAACTAGCAGCGATACAGAAAAAAATTTTAAGTGCCTGAACCACATTAGATTTTTCTACTGTTTCCTAAATGCTTGGCTCTAATAGCTAACTTAGAGGCTTAAAATATAAAACAGTATGTACTGTGTTCACAAACTCCTGAGTGGGAGTTAAGCATTTACTGGTAATCTGTTACACACTGCACTTCACACTTTGGAAGGTTACGGAGAAACGGGCAAACTTTTCCTGAAAGACGACCTCACTGGGCAGTAAGACAAGCATGTAGGTCAAGTTATTAAAACCCCCAGAGCAGCCTTCTCTCCCACAGGGGGAGCTCATTCCATCCTTCACGCCCTTACGGAAGGAAAGTCTGAGATTTCGGGCTGGCGGTGGGGAGAAAGAGGAATTAAATTATAATTTAGGCAAGACTGACTACAGATTATCAACGCCGACGCTGAATAAAATCACGCCGATTTCTTGCACAGCCCCCTCTACCTCTGAACACGTTTGAAATCTGTCATAATAATCAATGTTTAAGGTTCTGTTTTGAGGACAGTAAGCAAAAAGGAACGAATGGTCTGACTGAACTCTAGGAGCGCCCTGAAATCACATAAATCCGCCTCGTGCCTGGTCCCGACGGCAGCCAGGCTGGGCACTGGCCCCTGGTGTGAGTGGAGCCGCCAAGCGCAACCCCGACTGTGACTGTTGTCAGGGCGTGTGTGTCACCGCCACACAACCCGTGACACCCACATCCCCACAGGCAGCCCTTCGAGGCCCTGCAGCTGCCTTTCCCTATGAGTACAGGTTGAAATCAAGCTGCAGTTTCATATTATCTGAAGCAAAGGAATCGAAAAGGTCTACGTGGTGCCAACACCACCGTGCTCGTCATCCCAGCACCAGCAGCCCGGGTGGTGGGCCCCATCTGCGAGGACCCGAGGGGCCACCTCTCCCACCGCGGGGCGACCAGAGCAGAGGCCGCGCCGGCTCCTACCGACGCCATTCTACTTCCGACAGAACTGAGAAGTTAGACAATGGGAACAAAATTTCCAGGCTGTGGGAAGAAACCTGCACCTTCCTCTCTCTTTGGAAAGTGTTAGATAGGAGCCGAGGTCTGCGGACGTAATGCGAGTGCCGGCTTGGGGTTTCAGAAACCAGTTCCCCGCTGCTCCTAATCCAGGTTTCTCCTCACAGACCCGGAGCAGGTAGCGGGGACTCTGTCCGTGGGACACTCTGCCCTTCAGGTGCGGGGCTGGAGACGCCGACGGGACCTGGAGAGTCAGCCTCGCTATCCCTCCTCTTGGGACAAGAACATCGTGAACCCGGCAGACTCTTCCCACGGGCTGTGGACCCATTTGCCCTCCAGGTACAAACACAGTCCCGGAAACCTCAAAATACATTGATGTTCGCCCAAAGACAGGCTTAGTGGGAGGTTTAAGTACACTTAGACTTCCAAAGAAGCACTTCTGTAAACACACGCGGACGGGTGGCACCTGTGCCCTTTCACTTTGCTGCTAAATCAGTTTCTCCCCGGCCCGGTCCCAAGAAAGTTAATCAACATCTTTAATTTCCTCTAAATAGACTAGGAAACAGACATCGGAAAAACCCACTCAACAGTCACTCCTGCTATTTTCACGTCGGAAGGACAACTGCTAACGAATCCCCCCCGGCCCCGCTGCCCCCGGACCCCAGCGAGCCATCATTCAGACCCGGACACCCCTGGCTCTGTATTCTCCAGGGAGGGGAGTTTGTCTCCTAACAGGTAATTAAAGGCCTGGCCGTGCACTTCCCAGGATCCCTCGTTCTCTTCTTCCCCTTATAAAAGAAGAAACTTTAGCTTAAAGATTAGATTTTTCTTCCTTTTTCTAAAGCTGGGTGTACCAACTGGCGTCGGCTGTATTAAAATCAGGAGGAACCTCAATCAAAAAGCCCCGTGGAAGGCAGACTTTGTTAATATGCAGCAACATGAAAGGCTTTCTTTTCATCCTATACAACTACAGTGTGTAAATTGCGGGGGCTCCTTGGCGTGGACCTCGGCTGCGACCTCGGAGGTAAACTGGATTTACATCACTTTCTGACGAGAATTAAATGAAGGCCTTGTGGGTTGGCGGGCAGCCTCCGAGGCGGCAGCAGATGGGCATGAATGTGTTCCCTAGGAAAACGGTCAGTGACATCTGTGTTCTCCGAATTCTGGTGGTCTCAGCCAATTAGGGGGGGAGTTGCGGGGGGCGCTGGGCGGCTACGGCACAGAGCAGCCAGTGCGGGCCCAAGTGTTTGTGTTTGGAGCCGGGTTGGGGCGGCCGCTGCAGCCAGGGTGGCACTTTATTGTCGTCATTCGAGCGGAGACTGCGGCTGACAAGCTATTTGTGCACCCCGGGTGAGGATAATATGATTTTTCTCATCTGATGGGAGGAGCCGGCCCTCTGGCAGCCGATATCATATTTCAGGGCAGTCTCTTGGAGACCGGAGTGTACTTTTGTGTCTGAGAAGCAGGCTCATGGTGGTGCTGTCTGTCGGTTTACAGAGGCATTCACGTGTCACGGAGACGTGAACTCTAAGACAAAACAGAGATCTTTCCCTAGAACATTCCTCTTTAAAATCTCCTCCTTTCCACCTTCAAAGGGCTGTTTCCCGATTTCCCACGGAAGTTAAAATCAACGCTGCCTGATTAAAACCAAGTCAAGCGAAATTACATCAGAGATCTTTAAGGAAGGGATGGGGGGTCCCTTGAAGAGACAGCAGGGTGAGCCCTGAACCCAGGCGTCTGCACGATCAGAGCTGCTGGGCAGGCGGGAGGAGAGCCAGACGAGCCCCGGCCCGGCCAGGAGGGCCCGGTCCACATCCCCACGCCCGGTCCCTCACACTCTCAGTCCAGGACCAGGGTGGGCTGACCTGGGGCTGGGAGGCGAGGCAAGACGTGCTTGTGGCTCCAGGAGCCCCAGGCCCAGGGCCGCCTGGCTCTGGCACCAAGAGCAGAGGCTCTGGACCCACAGTGCCAGGCCTGGCTCGGCCGCGTGCTGGGCCTGAGACAGAGGGCAAACCGCTTGCCTCTGTGGGTCTCGGTTTCCTCCTGTGAAACAGCAGCTGCCTCTCAGCGAGATCGAGGTGCACGCCCAAGGCGCCGCTGACGTGGTTTCGCGAGCCGCTCCCGTTGCGGCTTCCCCGAGGGCCGGGCGGGCGGCCCAGGCCACAGCCCCGAACCTCCAAACTGGTTTTTCAAGATGAAAAACACTATGTTCCACTGCTTTTTGGAAATTCAGAAAACTGACTTTTCAAAAGAAACTTTGTTTTTTCTTTTTGGAACCTAAGGTCACACTCTAAAATTACATTCTTTTTTATAATGCATAAGATTTTGAAATTATGATTTGCTGTAATGAGCTTTCTAATCATCAAAAGCATCTAGATATCTCTAAATTACGAAACAGTCTGCCAAGAGGCTAATAAAAGAATACATTTAGGAAAATAAAAAGAATCAAGCCATATTTTTAACCCCTTCTCCTAGTTGCAGAAATGGAAGCAGGTCTGTTATTACACGTGAGGTTTTAAAAGATAGTGCTTCGATGTAAACGGTTTACCCCTTTGTCCCAGGTGTTGAAGACACAGTTCACACATGACCGCTGGTCAGAACACCGACCGCCACACACGGAGGCCTGCGGACCTGCCGAGCCGGAGCACCTGCTGCTGGAAACGCTCACCTTGCTGTGTGAGAAGGAAACTTTCCCACGTGGACTCTTCGCCTCGTGTTTTGCGCTCTGCGCAACTTGCTAAGGACCCGGGTGTGAGAGCCGCCACGAGCTGCGCCCCAGCAGTGCGAGGTCGCTCCTGGGGGAAGCTTGCTTATTGGCCCACAGAGAGGTCACCTCTTCTTTCTCCGCAGAACTTTTCTTGCCGTGGACTCGGTGATAGGAATGAAAGCAAGCATAAGCACAATTTTTTATTTTTTGCAAATTGTGAAGTTTTTATCTTTCCGAGACTGCAATCCCCAATGTAATTTTGTCCCATCCCGTTGGTGCTGATATCTTTACGCTGAGCGACAGCAGCAGAAGAGGCTCCTTTGTCTGCCCGGGACCCAGAGGAGAATCCGCACTGAACAAAAGCACCTGTTGTTCCTCTTGGAATGGCCTTAGAAGTGACCGTTGCCGCTGATCCCCACACTCCTTAGGCTTTCCCCACACTGCCATGTCACACATCACTACTGGACGTAGAAGGAGGACAATTGAGGAGAGGGTCAATAAATTTAAAAGCCCTTTAAGGAAAGACATAATGAATTTGGTACAGCACATATTTTTAGATCAAAGGTGCCTTTGAAGTGACAAAGCCCTAATCCATAAACTGCTGAAGCACTTCCTTTCTCTCCCAAACTGCTTATTGTCAAATAAAATGGAAGTTAAGGAAATTATCTTTATCCGAAAATGGCCAAAAGAAGCCATCGCCTAATGACAGCCTTGCCACCAGCCGCGGTTGGGGAAGCTGGCGGGGGGGCCAGGCCTAACAAGCAGGGGAGTGCGTTTGCTGTGCCCACGACCCGGCCGGCTCGCGTGAGACAGCGAAGGCTTTGTGACAGCCGGCAGGCCTGCCAGGGCGCTGGGTCATGAATATGTATTATTTCAGGAAGAGACAAACCCTTCAGATGCGAGACAGAAGACACAACACACCACTGCCCCAAAAAACCCCAGAGAAGCAAAGCCACCGGCTGAGCACGGGCCGCCCCTGACAGATCACGCGTGGGGAACCGAGGCACAGGCCCCGGGTCTGGGAGCTTGCTGGATTTTCCCCACCACCGAGGTGAAATCCTCAGGGGATTTCAGTTTTGGGGGACCACAGGTATAGATTCCAAGATGCAAACCATACACCACGTAACATCAACATTTCCAGTGTCAAACGTGTGCTGCAATTCTAAGTACAGGACAGTAACATTTGCATTAGCTGAGCGGACGTGCAGATTTAAACCAATCAGGCCTCGCGCGGGTTGTCTGCCTGTGAGGCGTTAAAGTCAGAAACTGGAAAGTTAGGATGAAGGTGAAGGATTTTCCAATGCTGAGCAGAAGGACATTGTGAAGAAAAAATTAAAAGTCGCAAATAAGAAATTTTACAGTGAAATGGGGGAAAACCTACTCCATTCGCCCTTCGTAACCCTAAACTAGTGTTTTGAAACAACCGATACTCCGTGGAGATGCCGGGCTGCAAAGACGAGCAGCGGCCGAGCTCTGGCCGTCCTGCTGCCTTGGAAATGTAATTTAGCTGAAACATAAATGTATATATATTTAAATTAACTTTTTATAGGCGGATGAGAATAAGATTTTTCTTTTCTACTTTTGCTTCTGATATGATAAAGTTCGGTTTCACGCTGTGCCAGAGACAAAGCGGAGTTTCGAGGATTTTCGATTTTGGCCCGTTTGCCCCAGACGCCCGCACTCATTAGCATCCCCGCCTCGGCGGGAGGCGCCTGGAAGCCCCGCCGGCCGCGCTAATCCTCTTCACAGAGCTCCAGGCTCCGTTCCATGTGGCCGCCGCACTTTGAAGGCCGGGAACAGAGTCCTCTTGTGTGCAGCCTGCTCCCCACCCCCACCCGCACCCCCGCCTCACAAACCACTGCTTTCTGCGCGGGAAACCCTTGTCTTCGTCCAGGAGAATTACGAGCAGGCCGGAAAGCTGGACTGTGCGGGAGGAGGAGGTGTTATGCTGACTTCACTTTTTCCTAAGTGTCCGTCCACGATCTTTTCAGCTAAGATTAAAATGAACCGTATCCCAGTATTTCTGTTCCTTTGATTAGGATCAAGTGCTCACCACCGCTCTGTCAGGAGCCTAATCCTGGTTAATCAGGGCACAGACACGCACGGGCCTCTTTCCTCCACCCGTATTTCTACAGGACAACGTGAAATTAGAGACGGTAATTCCCCAGTAGCTCATTTGCTACAGATAAAGAAGGCTCCGCTGAAAGCAAGCATCAGGTTCATAACCCAGGGCCCAATCGCAATAAAATGTACAAAACAGTAAAAATATGTAGTAGTGTGGAAAAACGTAGGTAATTTTTTTGTTGTTGTTAAAAACAAAGGCTAACAAGTGACGGCCGTCACTTTACCTGGGACGCTCCCGTCCCAGTGCCCCGACCGCCTTTTAGAAAGGAAAGTGCTATGCTATAGACAGAACCGACTTTGTTTCTCTTAGCTGGTGATAATTAATTTGTAAAAAAGAATTGGTTTATAAATTGTTGGTAATTTTGAAATGATCATTTCACTAAAAATTGCTGTTGAAGATGTTCATTATACTGCCTAACGTTATTTTACGTAGAGTCCCACACGGTAAATCCTCCCAGGATTAAAGCGGGGCTCGCCCCTTCGGCCAGCACGCGTGGGATGGGAGCGGGCACACTTACCAACTTCAAGGAGAGTAAAATAAAACCCCACATCCTGAAACTTATTCTTACTTCCCCAGAATTTCATCATCCCTAAATAAGCCCCTTGCAGAGTGAAATTTCATGTAATCTAAAAAATCTGTCTTAACCAAGATAGGACAAAGGCGAGAACGTCAATTTTATTTGATATAAATTTGCTTGTTTACTTTTTACATTCTCCAAAATTTGTAGCCTGCATATTATAAATTCCATGCTTCTCAAAAATAAGAATTCTTTAGAATTAAGCTTTGTGGCCCTTTTCTTCCAACAACGCAAATTAACAAAACTTCCGGGGGCCTGCTATGTGCCGGGGTCTGCAGAGATATGGGTGGACAGACACAGCGCAGAGCTTTGGGGGCTCAGGATGTAATGGAGACGACGAACAAAGGTGCATCTCAAGTCCAGGACTGAGCGTGACCAGATGTGGCAAAGCACGAGCGAGGAGTGGGGAAGGCGAGATTTAGTTGTTATTGTTTGTTCAGAGGGCTGAATACGGGCTAAACACTGATGGATGGGCAGGATGCCAAGTAGAAAAAAATGGGAGAGGCAGGGTCTGGGGACACGGAAGTCGTGTGCAGGATGCATGTCACACACGCAGGGGGTGAAGGGGGTGCGGCAGAAGCCAAGGCGCACACGGGCCTCAGACTCCGACTGGAGTCAGCAGGTAGTCCAGGGCCTGGAGTTCAGAGCAGCTCCCTTGGAAGCTCCCTTTGGAGCGCCCATGGACACTCGCAGACAAATGGAGCCGTCTGCAAGAGGCGAGAGATACCAGCTAAATATGGGACGCACCCACACAAGGCTGATCCCTGAAGCTACTGCCTGAGATTAAAGGAGACAGGGGACACTGACTTCTGGAGAATGCCTGCACCAAGGAGCCACACCGGAGAACTGTGGCCTGTAAAAAAAAAAAAAAAAAAGCAGCTAAAAATGGGAGAAGGAGGAAGGTAGGTAGGAGGCAGGGTCCTGGGAACGAGCCGTACAGGAAGCCGCCGGGTGAGGCCTGGGAAGAGGCACCTGGATCCGGAGGCTGGGACGTTCCCCCTGACCTTGTGAACAGACGGTTAGAGGAGGACAGAGAAGAAGCTGATGGACGAGTGCTGGAGCAGAAAGTGAAAGGGGTGAGTGTAGACAGCTGTTCTCAGAAGCACTGCTATTATGGGAAGAAGAAGAAAGATGAAATGCAGTCTCTAGGGAAATGAATGTTTCATAAGCATTAGATTTCAACATATACAGGCTAAGAGAAGATTACTAGGCAAAAAAGAAAAACAGATGAAAGGGGGGAATACAAACGATGATGAAAATCACAAAAGAGATATTGGGTTGGCCAAAAAGTCTGTTACATTTTTTCTTTAAATAAAAGACACATTTTTCATTTTCGCCAATAACTCTATTGATTTGGGCATTTTTAGTATGTCGGCTGTCTCCCGCTATTGGTTTCTGGTGGGGAGAGGCCAGGGGTGCTGCTAAACACCTTCCAATGCATGAGACAGCCCCACAGCAAGGAACCATTTGGCCGACACGTCAGTTGTTCCAAGAAACTTCACAAACCACTTTTGACACGTTCGATCAGTCACAGCACCTTCTCCATGCACTGCACAAATCATTTTTTGTGTGTTTCAGTTGTGTTTTTACCTTTTTTGTGATAACAAGTATAATACACTGAAAATGATGAGTATTTTCTTCCATCTTCAGTATTATAATGGCGGCACAAAAATTAACCAATTTCGATAAGCTTTACAAAAAATTTATGCTGCTATGACAGCTGTCACAGTGCAATCTAACAAAACTGTTTCAAATGAAGTTAAAGACAACAGTGCTATTAGAGCAGTCGCAGGGAAACAACGCAAGGCACTTTTCGGCCAGCCCAATAAAAAGAGGTGGGTTTCAGAAAACAGAAGGAACAGACTTGGCAGGGGGTGGAACGTTGCTCCTCCGCGGCGGAAGGAGAAAAGAACCGCTCGGACGCGGGAGGAAATCGGCGCGTTCACCGCGGATGGCGCAGGACCCTCGGGCAGACAGACGGCACTCAGGGAGCGAGGGTGACCGTGAGCTGGCCTGAAACGGGGACCCGGGATGGAAACAGCGCCGGCACGAGCGCAGACACAGTCCACTCAGGACCAGTGGGGGTGGCGGTGGGGGGGTGCTGAGCCCGGCCAGGGCGCACCGGCAGTGGAGCGCCACAGAGCCCGTGGGGGCTTCTCAGCCCTCGGGGTCTGGGAAGTTGATGCAGCAGAGGGCGGAGGAACAAGCCGCCGCAAGCGCCGTGAAAACACAGGCAATCTTTCAGCCAGGGCCTCGACCCAGACGATGCCCGGCAGGCGGGTGGGCCGCGGGCGCCGGGCCTGGGCGAACGGGGACTGGGAGGTGCCCACAAAGGCGAGTGAAGGGATCTCGGGCAGGTCCGGGGTCCGCTGAGAGCCTGCGCGCGGACCCAGAGCCTGACCGCAGGTCGGAGATCGGGGGGCATCTCACAAGGTTTCACGAGGGCAGCGCCGGCCTGCGGGCCACCCAAATTCTCTTTTGCAGCGCTACTTTCAGAAATCCATAAATTTCACCTTATCCACTTTATTTATTGTTAAATAAATAATGTAAATGGGTAGTAAGAACTTACGACAACTTGTTCTTGAGTCCTGCTTTTAATTTCACTTAATTTCCAAGTTGGGGGTTGAACCCAAACTAATTGATTTGGGGCCCTGTTGTAGACGACTGCCCATTTTCCCCTCAAGTGTAACTGACGAGTTAATTGTGAGACTGGGAAATGTGCATCTTTCCCGCTATGATGTGAACCTCACCGGGCGTGGGTGCGGGGGGCAGGTGCCTGCTTTGTGCCCTCTGTAAGCCCGGAGTGTTCGGCGTTTGCAGTCACTCCCAGCACACACTGCGGCGCTCCAAAAATGTTCGTTGTTGTTCGGTGTTTACAAAAGGAGATATCGGCTGGATCTGGGCAACCTCTCTTACTTGCTTACCCTTATTTGTTGCTGACTGCATGTTTGATAAGCTGGAAATATTTCCTTTTATTTGAGCAACATCCGTACTGTTCAAAGAGGATAAGATGCCCTTTATTGTCTCTGTGACTTTTAGACTCTCGGCCTGCGCTCTCCAAGAGGCAGGAACATGCTCACTTTTGCTCACCCTTTAATGTTTTACCTTCAAACTGATGTAAACTTCGGAAATCTCTTGGAGTCAGTCATCAGTCTTAAGAGAACTTTCCACAAACTCATTGCTTTATGGCATGACAAGGACATTACCAGATTCCCTGAAAATTCTGTGGCAACGTTCAGTCCCAGGCGCTGGCTGAGAGCACGAGTGAGTTCATTAGGTTTCAGCCCCAGGGGCCGTCTGCCCCACCCCACCCGGCCAGCCCGGCCTTTCTGCAGCCCCAGGGCCGGTGGTCTGCGGTTCTTCCCAGCGCCTCTCTGCCGCCCTCTGCTGGTGGCTCGTAATAGCACAGGAATGAGCGATTGCTGGCTGGGTATGTTTACTCCTGACGGAAAACAAGTGTTTTGTTTTCAGGACAAAAAAGGTCTAAGTAAATCACAAGACTGAGCAATGACCAAAGGAAATGGAAGACTTCTGTGAAACACTGAAATAATGATGAATGTTATCTACTTGGCCAATATTCTTTTTTGAACTCTATTTCAGTAAAAATCCATTAATCTTTTTGGACTTCGTCATAGAAAAAAAAATCCGCTAATTCATTGTCTCAAAATATGTAATATTGCAATGTGATCATGATAAAAATTACACCCGTACTATCTATGGAGAAAGAGTTTGCTGACCAAATTAATACCACGGAGAACTGGGTCTTTAAATCCCGCCTGTCCGCCCCCACCAGGTGTGTGAGCTAGGTGAGCCGCCTCTCCCTGCCAGGTCTCCATTTCCGCCTCTTTAAAATTAGGAGGTGTTGCTAACCAAGGTCTCCAAAGTGCCTTCTGACTCATCAGCTCCGTAAAGCTATTTCTACCCTCAGAAAATCCAGCAGGGAGTAGCCGAAGAGCGGCGTCGGCCTGGCGGGCCGGGGCGGGGTCTGCGGCGATGCCGCCAGACTCAGCGACGGCTGGCCCTTGTTGTGACCGAGTGCTGCTACCGGGGCCTCAATGCGCAGACTCATTTGATTCTTACAGAAACAGCGGCGAGGCCCATGGCGACTGGCTGCCAGTCCTGGTCGCACAGCAGAGGGGGACAGAGCTGATTCCCCAGGGCAGTCGGCTCCGCGGCTCCAAAGCACCCGAAGGCCCCACGCACGCCTGGCAAAGCGAGCCCAGGACAGACGTTCTGCTCAGCGGACGACAGGGCAAGGATGCGACGGGGCCGGGCAGCCAGAGAGGCGGGGGGAGCCAGGGGGAGCCAGGGGTGTGGGGTGAGAGGCAAGCCAGCCGCCAGCGTTGAAACTGTAGGGAGAGGGAGACGGGAAGTCTTGAAAAGTGGCCCTTGGATTTGGATGAGGTGATTAGAGGTAATTTTAACAAGGGGAAATATATTTTTAAAATGTGCCTCAAGAAGTCCCCGAGCAGAGCGGGAAAGATGAGGGGCTTTGCCTCACCCTAAGGAAGGGCCGGCGCGGGCGCGGCCAGAGCGGCGGCGCCCTCCCGAGGCCTGGCTGCGGCCTCGGGAAGCCTCGTCCCAGTCCCGGGTGTCCAGTCTCACGCCCACTGGGAAGACGGACTGTGGGGTGGCTTCCGATCCCCTGCAGCTTTTGGAGGTGCCCCTCAGGCCTCGTTCATTAACATCTCAGGGGAGAGGCAACTCACTCACATTTTATTATCCCCCACCTGACTCGGGACATAGGAAAGCAAATTGCTGGGCAGGGATATAGTTTTCTGGGGAAATTATGACCGGCGGCATCCAACCTTTAATGGGAGATTAAGTTATTGTAGAGAAGCGGTCAAACCAAAGGACGCACAATGAGAATCTAAATGTTTCTTTTTCAGAAAAGAAAGATAGTACAACCAGACACGGCTTTGCTGGCAGTTCCACAGGTATATTGGTGCTTGCACAGCAGGGGAGGCACTCCTGGCTGAGCCCCAGACACAGTGCGCCTTGGGGTGCGACTGGGGTGCCAACAAAGACACAGCGCCTGGATATCAGCCGTTTGCGCAGACATGATTCACGAGCTAAGGTCAGTGGGGGTCGCCTCACAGTCACGTGACGCTTCCATCCCCCGCCCCCCTTTCCCATTCAAAATGACTGAGGGAGCCCAGCAAAGAATCTGCATCAAACTTTGCGTTAAGCTCGAACATTTCTCCCTGGAAACTGCTCGGATGACTCCGAAGTCCACCGCTGTGGGCAACTGGTGGTCGGCAGCTCCATCTCGACAGTGCGCCTGCTCACGCATCACGTCTAGTGCATAGTTTTTTGGTGAAACATCAAATCACCCAGGTGACTCAGCCCTCTACAGCCCATGTTTGGTGCCCTGGGATTCCTGGCTCTTCCGAACACTAAAATCACCTTTGATAGGGAAGAGATTTCAGGTCATCGATGAGATTTGGGAAAATACAGTGGGTCAGCTGATGGCGACTGGGAGAACTGTGTGAGGCCCCCAGGTGCCTATTTTGCAGGGGCCTGAGGTGTCATCATCCTGCGCACAATGTTTCTTGTATCTTCTTTAATAAATGTCTCTATTTTTCTTAGTACGTGGCTGGATACCTTCTGGACAGACCTCGCACATAAAAATAGAGGAAAGGAAGGGAGAGAATTGCCCTGCCACTGCAACTCAATCGCCCCTTTAGAATGTCTGTGAATTGTCTCTTCGCTGTGTCGTGCAAGCAGTTGTGACAGCCGCAGCTGATGGATCCAGGGCTGTGCTGGTCCCGTTGGGTCCTGGGGTCCGCCCCGATCGCTTAACCTTTCTGCTGCGTTAACATGCTTGCGATTCTTTGTTATTCTAAATGCCTTTGTGAGGAAGCTCTTTGTGGATTTTCTTCATATTTACTATTATTTCCTCCCTAGAATGGATTCCCCAAAAGAAATGACCAGCGTGACCATTTTTTATTGGCCACTGGCACGTGTCATGATGCAATTGTGGCCCTTTGCCTGATGCTGTGCGCAGAGCCCCACCGCCGTCAGAGGCCGCCGGCTGCGACACAGGCCAGAGGGGCTCTGACATTTGCTCTGGGACCCCTTGCCTTCTCTGATGCTATTTCGAAAATGTTGGCCACATCTGTATCCTCCAGTTTTATGACAGTTCATAAGGAAATGTGAAGCAGTGCAGACCTGATGAAAGTTCGACAAAACGGTTTTTTATTGATGAATATTTTGTACATTTATAATGTGGAAGGCAAGGGGCCACATACTAACCTGGCCAGCTCAGGGGAGGCCTGCGTGGTGGCCTTAGAAACTCAGAGACCGGAAGTAACCACAAAGGACGGTCTGAAATTAAAACTTGTTAACTAAAAACAGTTTATGGCAGGTAAACGTGCCTTAGGCTAGGAGGCTAAGATCTTCCCTGACAAAGGTCACTCTTTACCTTAATTCTGCCTCTTTATTGTCTTTCTGTATCAATGATAACTTACCTTTGGAAGGTCAAAGTAATTTCCTTTTTCTGGATCCCTCAAATCATAGATACTGCACCAGAGGGAGACCACAAATCCCCTCATTGTTATTATGTGTTAACTGTTGCCTGTTAACTTTCCTGTACCCACCTACATGAAAGAAGTATGACGCATCTATCAGTTTACATTGTATCCGATCTTAGCAGTCACCCCCGTTTACTTTCTCCCACCTCCCTAATCTATCCTGAGTGGATTTCACGTGACCCCCTTAACTCCTCTCCTTTGACCCTAATGTATAAAACGAGCTGCAGAGCGGCCGTCCTCCGGAGCGTTTCTCAGTCCACTGAGGTTTTGCTTCCCAGCAGTCGTCAGTTTGGCTCAAATAAACTCACTGAATTCTCTACAGGTTTGAATGTTCCTTACATTGACAACAATTATGAAATTCAACAGATTAATCAATTAAACTCTATAACAAAAGGCCAGCGAAGTTCCAACACCCTACATTGGTTCAGAAAAATCTCCATTTCACAGACACATGACTGCAGCGTTTCCAAAGCCTTAGGCGTTAACAGGTTGCCCTCAGCGTTTGCCACACCTGTCTATTACCGGTAGTAGTGTTTATTTAATCACTTCCATGAAATCGATAATAAATTGGCTCATTCTCTTTCTACTTAACATCTTTCTGAGCAATAGTATCTATGATGCCATAGATTTTATACAGTAATTATCATTTTAATTCATATCAATCTAAGCACATAACTCAAAATTCCAATGTCTGGGATGAGCCACCCAGAATCAATAGTTTCTATGTCATATATATCATGCCAATTTTTGTACCCACATCTACTGAGTTTTGACATTTAAAGGTTAGTACTCACTTTTGTCTCGGAGAAGGCGAAAAACACTCTGAAAGAAGTTAATTCAGCCCAGCCTCCTTGAAATACTGTTTCTCATAAACAGCTTCGGTTTCAGGAAGTAGAAATGTGAAAGAAACCAAGCCTGCCCCCTCACACAATTGTGTAACTTCCAGCAGTTTCATACCTTAAGACACACCCCTTTAGGGATCACTTGGTGAAGGGTGTTCTGGGAGTTGTATTACTACAGGAAATTCCTTCTTTTAAACGGAGTGCAAGAGAACTTGTGATTTGGACCTAGAATGGAGGGAGAATCAGTCCCCGACAGCCGAGGAAAGAGAGAATATCAGTGAGAAACAATGAACATGACATGTTTTGATGTTGTCTTCAAAAAACAGACTCACGCTAAGGCTCCAGCCGGCACCCGATCTATTTCAGAATTAGATAGAATTAGAGCGTAGACATGAGCTCGTTGTCACAAGGACACACATGTGACCAGGTGTATCTGAACTGAAAGTTAGGGTTTTTAGTACAGAAAAATCTCATCAAGCTGATTGGACAGTGAGGACTGTCCGACGGTATTACACAGCAGACATGGCTGTTCGACTGAACAGTCTAAGTCTGCAGCTCCAAATTCTGACCAAAAAAAAAAATTAAAAGCACATGAAAAGATTTTTATATGTTTAACATATTTTATTGAAAAAATTATTTTTTTTCAAAGTATAAGAGAAAGTTTATTTATAAAGTCACAGAGGTAGAAGTGAGCTGTGGAAGAATGGGCTCAGGAAACAAGTTACAGAAGCAAAAGCAGGGCCCTTGGAGCGCGGGAGAGGGGGACGCGGCAAGGAAGACGAGTCCGGGGCTGCGGCGGGAAAGGCCGAGTCCCGCTCCACGGCGGGAGCCACGCTGGGCCCCTTCTTGAGGGTCCTCATCCGGAGGTCCCGGGGAGCGTCCTATAGAATATTCATCAGCTGTCCAGGTGTGTTCTTCCAGGGTCTGGTCTCTGCTGATCGGTCCGTGCAGCCGGTCCTGACGTCAGCCATGGGGTCACTTGTCCAGTTTTGCTGCTTTTCTGCGCCGGGAGCTGAGATACCGCGGAGGAGGCCCGAGTGTATCTGATGTGGGTCAGAACCTCATTGTTCTGGGGCTTCATGGTTAAGGGCTATTCCCCCACCCTTTGCTTGTTCCCCCTCCAAGGGGGTCTGACCCACAGGACTAGCAACATGCCAGGGGAGGAAAGGTCAGGGGAGGGTCCGAACCGCCTGACCAGTGATATGAAAGGTCAGGGGCTCTGTTAAATCACATGACCAGAGATATGCTAGGGGAGGAAAGCTTACCCTGTTGGCGAGGTCCTTGTTATCCCAAGCTTTGCCCGTTGCTAGGCACCCGGGGCTTTCCACCCTGGTGACCTTCTGCATCTGGGCCGTCTCCTTGCTCCTTCAAGCCTGCCTGCCTGCCGACCCCATTCCCCTCTCAAGGGCCTCGGCTCTGATGGGAAGGCTGTTGACATCAGCAACATTTCCTTCATTCCTGTCCTTTCTAAGCCTGCTGGGCTAAAGAAGGGCCCTCTCTGGCGAAGGGGCAAGGGTTTCGCTGCAGCGATTTGGTAAAAGCCCTGGGAAAGCCTTTTTGGTACATTTCCCCCAAACAACCCCAATAACTGGGTAACAAGTTCTATGGCCAATTGGATGGTTTCCAATCCTGCTTCCAAACAAAAGAAAAGAAGGAAACACTCAAGCAGTCGGCTGTACACTAAAGTAGCAAATACGGTGCTCAGTATTTACATCACTTCAAATAGTTTAATAATAGTTCACTGTGTAATTCTTAATATATGATTTTAGAAGTTCGAATGACCAAATGACATTGCTGTAACGAAACTGTCTCCACTGACTAATGTGAAGAGGTTCTCTGTACACATTTCTGTGGATGCTATTTTATTTTAGATACCAGTAACATTCATCCATGAAGTAATTTAAAAAAACACATAAATCTCACTGAGAAAGAAATGCATTTTTATAAAATGTTGTTCTGTTTAAGCTATTCATAAAAATACATAAATTATTTTGTCTTTCTAATTAATTATGAATTTATAATACTTGTTATGTATAAGTCAGTTTTTAAAATTTTTCATACTTAAAGTCTATGGCCAGAGAAAATAAAAATGTTACATTCAACGTCCACACATTTTTACTGTGAAGGAATATGGTAAAGAAAACTTATAAGCATATAAACTCCTTAATATTAGGAGAAAATTCTATGGAGGAAGTGGAATGAAAATAGAAGTCTAAGCCCTGGCTGGTGAGGCTCAGTGGATTGAGTGCCAGCCCGCAAACCAAAGGGTCGCAGGTTTGATTCCCAGTCATGTGAAAGGAAGACCCAACAGTGTTCAGGTGGAAAAAGAAGAGCCCACAGGGGAGCTGGGAACACCCAGGACAGGGTAGAAAAACCAAGGGAAAATAACGCTTTAAAAAACGAGACCAGCTACATGATTTGTAGGATCTCTGGTCCAAAAACGATTAAGAAATTTGAGAGCCTGATTGGCATGGCTCAGTGGGTCGGGTGTCCTTCTGGAACGCGAAAGGTCACTGGTTCCATTTTTTGGTCAGCGCACAAGCCTGGGTTGTGGGCCAGGCTCCTGGGTGGGATTGATGTTTTTCGTATATCCATGTTTCTCTCCCTCTCTTTCTCCCTCCCTTCCCTTCTCTCTAAAAATAAATAAATAAAAGCTTTTTAAAAATTTTGATAGGGACTGCAGAGCAAAGTTTGTTTAAACTCTGACCTTGAAACAATGTAACAGGTAATATCTATGATAACGGCAAAATAATCTTAGTTTGAAATATTTTTAGTGGTTTTATACAAAAACAAACTAATAAAGCACATGTTACAATTTACTTTGGTCGATTTCAGTATTAGAGATTTAAAAACTGCTACTTTTAATAATATCCCCTATCTTCAGAAAACTCAGTAAATTAAAATTACAGAAAGAAATGGGCGTATCCCTTCTTAGCTCTGGCCCTTCCAAGCTTTTAGAAGTTTCTTGGGCCTTTCGTCAATTTTCAGGAAGTTGGGGAAGTGGCAGTTGCAAATGTCTGTGTCTGAGGGCACAGACATTTTTGTTTGTTTTTTGTGTTACTTTTCTGATCTGTATTACTGTTTTCCCCCTAGAACTTCATACAACATTGAACAGTACCTAGTCTTTTATTTTATTTTCATGTATTTTATTGGTTATGCTTTACAGTTGTCCCAGTTCTCCCCCCTTTGTCCCGCTCCACGCAGCCACCCCCACTCCCTCCCGCCAGCCCCTCCTCGGTCCGCGCCCTTGTGAAGAGGCGACACGGGGTCGAGCAGCGCGGCCGCCGCCGGCCAGGAGCAGACCCCGCAGAGGGGCGGCCCAGGCTGTTCAGCCACTTGCCAGGGGCTGCAAACCGTTACTGAGATTCGATTCTGATCGAGACTTGGGGGCCTTGAGTAAATCAGGTAATTCGTCTTAAAGGAAACAGAAAACCGCCCCCCAGGGTCATGAATTTTAGCTGCATTTTCTCTAACGTTATGGCTAATGACTCCCACTGACCCAGTCAGTCCTTTGCGGCCCGTGCGTGGTCACAGATTTCATCGGAAAGGTCAGGATCAGAAATTCCGATTCTGCCAACATCATTCTATTTCGTGCGCTTATTGAGAGGGAGTCACATGTCATGTCTCCTGCGGTGTCTCTCTCTCTCCGAGAAGCAATAAGGCGCGTTGATGATTAACAGCCGAAAGTCCCGCGGCCTAACCGACCCTGCGCCCCTGCCTTCCCCAGGCTTGACCCCTGGCGGCGCCCGAGCCACGTCAGCGGGCTCCGAGCACAGCCCCCGCCCGCCGCCCGGCGCCGCTCCGTCGGCGGCGAAGCTCGGGGTCGTTTCACCGGGAGTGAGGCCGGGGCCGCGGGCGCTGTCGGCGGGAGCTTGGCGGGCGCGCGGGCTCTCAGACCTCGTCTCGGGGCAGCCCCGCTGCTAGCGCTCTAGACACCTGTCGTCTCTCGGTCCTCCCACCTGCTTCCCGAGGCAGGAGAACATCCCCGGTCCCCGAGCGCTTCCGCTGCCCCCGCGCCGCCCTTCCCCGCGGGGCCCCGGCCCCGGGGCGCTGCGCCAGGCCCCCTCCGGGTGCCGGGGCGGCGGGGGTTGGTCAGGCGCGGGCCCCCGGGCGGCTCACAGCCTCCAGGGCCTCGGCCTGCTCGTCTGTAAGGGGACCCGCTCCCCCGCCCGGGACCCCGGAGAGGATAAGTCGCACGGGGCTCCGGCTGCCGGGTGGCCAGCTGAGCTTCCCGCGCCCCGTCCCAGGCCGACCCTTGTTGCGGGGAGCGGGGCGGGGAGTCGCCCTCGCGGGGAGGCGACTCCGTTTCCTCTCGAAGTCTAGGTCTCAAGCCACAGGGTCCGGGAGGGCGCGCTCGTTTGCGCAGGGGCGGCCCCGCCTGTCAGCGCGCGGCGGTGGGGCCCGGGGCTCAGAAGGCGGGTGGGGTGGGGGTCGGAGGGGGCTGTCAGGGAGGGTCAGGGTGAGGAGGGACCCGGTGGGCGGACGCGGGCCCGTGGGGCGGGGCAGGGGCGGGGCGCGGACGGCGGCTACTTTGGGGGCCCGGGCGGAAGGGCCACAGCCGGCCGCCGTCTCCGCGCCGCTCTGTGCTCGGAGAGGGGTCCGCTGGCTCGGGCTGCGCCTTAGGAAGGAGAGGAATTCGTTGTTTCCGGGGACTTTCCCCGGTTTCGGCGGGGAGGAGGCGGCCCCATCCGTCTGCTGCTCGCGGTCAGACCTCTGGGAGCCGCCGTCCGCCCGGGGCGAAGGAAGACGCTCCCTGAACAAAGCGCCGCGTGTCCAGGACCCTGCCAGTCTGCGTCCGCGCACCCTCTGGCAAGGCCGCCGCGGTGAGTCCCGAGATCCCCCCGCGCCGAGGCCCCAGCTGCCCCCAGACCCGGGCGGAAGGGTGGAGTCCCTGGGAACGGTCCCCTGTTCCTGTGCCTTCCCGGGAGCCGGGTGCTGCGTGCCCATCGGGGAGAAGAAAGCCGTTGGGGGGCCGGGGTGGAAGAAGGAACGCCGCCAGAGGGGTACACGCACCACCCAGGACAAAGCCCGCTCTTACAGTCGGCCTCGCTTTAGAAAGCAGACGCCGAAAGCAGGAGAAAACTGCTGGCATGCATGACCGCCCAGGGGCGCCCAGCTGTTAAACAGCGTGGACACCTGGCTCCTTTAACCACAAATATCTCTTTTTGCGCGTGACGGTTGAAGGCCAGACCCCCCCCCTGCAAGGCGAGGACAGTGTCTGTAACAGGCTTCGCGGGACCTCGGGCGGGTGGCTGGGTAGGGTGGGGAGTGGGGCTGGGGCGGGGGCGACCCCCCACCCCGCCCCCCAGCACACAGACGCCCGCCCACAGGCCCCAGGTGAATGCGTCTGCTGGCCTCGCGCACCGGGCGCCGAGCGCACCGCCGCCGCCGCCGCGCAGGAGCTCAGCGGCCGGCCTTCGGTGCGGCCTAGGTCCCAAGAGCAGAGCCCCGCAGTATTTCTGTGCTGATCCGTTTATTGCAGTTCATTTGCTGACATGTATTACTTGCAGGCGTCGTCCCAGTGTTTCACAGCCTCTTCGTGTCAGGTGACACAGTTTACAACGCCAGTGATACTTAGCCAAACTCCAGCTGCGCTGAATTCCGTAAAACCAGATGGTTCGTGATTTCGGAAGGAAAATATTTGTGAGATTTTGAATAGATATTAGGTGCACGTGGTACAAAGTTCAAAGGCGCCTAGTGCCAGGGAAGCCCCCTTCCCCCGCGCCGCCGTCACCACTCGGGAGGCTCACTGGTGCGTGTTTCTTCGGTGACTTAGGTCAGATGTGAAAAAGCTGCTTTGAGCACCTGCACACTAGTGGGGGTTTTAATTTTTGTTTTTGCTTGTTTTTTAATGAAAGATCCACCCATGTGAACTTTTAGGTTTTTGTGCGTTTGTGGCTTTTCTGATGTTCTGCTGACCCCTCTGCCATGTCAGCAATTTGGGCCACCTTGCGGAGGGGCCTTACAAACAGATTAGTGTCTGTGTACCTTGAGGTCGGAGACTGTGGCTTACCCAACTTTGGGATTCCCCAGCATCCTGCCCAGCTCCTGATGGGCACGAGCCATACCCGGGAACCCTGGCAGCAGCTGGGGCCTGCGGAGTCTTCTCCCTGGCCAGCCGGCGACACAGGGTGTCCCTCCTCAGCTCCAGACTCTAGCCGGCCCCGGAGGCTCCCGGGTGGGCCGGGTAGCCTAGTCGGAGGAGCGTCAAGTCGGAGTCCAGGGCGGATGGACCAGCTCTGCTGTTGTGTGTGGATTCGTGCTGTCTTTGGTTCCATAGTAATTTTTACCAAAATGCGGCCCATGATTTTGAGGGCCCCTTTCACTTTTTCTGCTTACAGTTGGGCATCGGTGTCTGCTTGGGCAATGCACTATGATTCAATAATGGGCAAAAGAATCGATTATGAAAGTAAATTTAGAATTAAAATATATTCCCAAATGAATAAAAAAGAAATTTGCTTAGCTATGCCATTTGTTGAATAAATTGATTGTTTGACTTTCAGCAGTATAACTTTGAGAAACGAAAAAAAATTTATGTTAAAAGTAAACAGCAGGAACCATAGAAAGAAAGTCAAGCATTCTGTTTTTTTAAAACGATCTCTGATATTAACATCTAATACAGGTGGCAAACAGAAAACATTAAAGTTGCAAACCAACCTCACTGAAGACTATTGTGTCCCAAGCCCCAAATACAGGATTTAGAGAATGTTTCCCAACACACTAGGTTAGAGGGCTCAACACGGCCGGTACAGAATGAAGTGTATCTATATGCGTAGACACAGAGAAAAAACACTCATTTGTATTAGTAATTGAAAAATGCAAGGTCTGTTAGGGTGGTTGTGTAAAGAATTTCTGTGAGAGTAAAAGCGACTTTTACAGCAGCTGACTCTAGAAGAGGTAAAGGGAAGACACTTACAAAAATTTTTTTTTATTGTTTATTCTAGTACAGTTGTCCTGATTTCTTTCTTTTTTCTTTCTGGTCCTCTCCACCCAGTGAAGATATTTTTAAAACAAACTTTTTTTCACTGTTTGAATTTTGTGATCCTGTGCATGCAATTCTTTTAAAATAGTTTTTAAATGGTAGTTCAGTGTCAAAATAACCTCTCAAAGATTTTAGGAGCTAACTCTCCTATCTCGTTATATGCTTTACCCCACTGGTTGTTAGAGGCACGTGCGATGAAGAGGTGGTGAGGGTGCGGAGGGGCCGGGGGAGCAGCAGGGGTGTGGTTAACGGATGTTTGTGCTGCTTGTGGTTAATGACAGTTTATCTGTCCAGTCATCAGGAACCACTGACAAAAGTAAGTTAGCCAGTATAAGTGCAGACCATATTTATAAGTACCTCATGGAGATTTTTTGAAGTTATGTAATGTCTGAATTTTAAGATCATAAGAGTAGATTTGGCACCAGCCTGCAAACTGAAAGGTCGCCGGTTCGATTCCCAGTCAGGGCACATGCCTGGGTTGTGGGCCAGGCAACTGATCAATTTCTCTCTCCCACACTGATGTTTCTCTCCCTGTCTTTCTCCCTCTCTTTCCCTTTCTCTCTAAAAAAGTAAAGATATAAAATCTTTTAAAAAGTAAAATCATAAGAGTAAAATAGCCTTTGAAATAATTTACTGTTTTTAACCATTTATCTACTAAAAATATAAATGAAGATAAAGGTAAATCAGTGTCACAATTATTTATGACTTTTAAATGCTTTCTTTAATCAGGTTTCACAATTCATATACATCTAATTATAAGTTAATAAACTATAGGTTTTATGTATACATCCATTGAGGGTCTTCAAACCAAGGGGCTCTTTATTGCTGACTTTCTTATTAAAGTACAGCCGTCGCATTTTGTCTGGGCCTCAGTCACTCAACTTAAGTGAGAAGGAAACTGAAGTTTCGTCATGCTCCCCACAAACCACTTTATTATCAACAGTTATTCCTTTTGTTATCAGATTACATGTATGGTCTTATCGTCAAACTAGAAATGAAAAATAAAGATAGGAAAAGTTAACACACCAGTTCATAGGGCTTGGGATACAATTTCACATATGATGGAAACTATCCTATGTATGATTTTCTTAATTTAAAATCTGAATAAATAACCTGTCAGAAGATTTTCATCCAGTTATTAGACTCAAGCCCCCACGGCCCAGAGCAGGGGGGGAACTAACATGAGACTGCCTCTTGCAGGCGGGCGGGCTCTGCCGCTGTCATGTCCAATTTCGAAGATGCTGACACAGAAGAGACACTGACTTGTCTCCGGGTCACCGCTTACCATCCTGGCCAGATGCAAAGTGGAATATTCCAGTCAATAAGGTTTTATAACCGAGAGAAATGGCCCTCCTGCAAAGTGGTGAGATTTGGCCGAAATTCCAACATCTGTCATTATATTTTTCAGGACAAACAGGTTTCCCGAGTTCAGTTTTCTCTGCAGCTGTTTAAAAAGTTTGATAGCTCAGTTCTCTCTTTTGAAATTAAAAATATGAGCAAGAAGACCAATCTGATTGTGGACAACAAGGAGCTGGGATACCTAAATAAAATGGACCTGCCGTACAGGTGCATGGTCCGATTTGGCGACTATCAGTTCCTGATAGAGAAGGAAGATGGAGAGTCATTGGAATTTTTTGAGGCGATATTTATGATGTCTCCAAGATCACTCTTGCAAGAAAACAACTGGCCAGCACATGAGCCCGTACCTGAGTGCTCCAGTTTTTCATTCTGTTCCACCCAAAACACTTCTCCTATAGAAATTGATGAAAATGAATCATGAACTCAGAGGGCAAGAGGAGAACTGAGGATGGAGAGCTGCGCAGACCCCCTGCAGACACTCCACTGACTGCCTGTATTATTGTAACGTATCACTGTCATGTTATGCTGTCAAATTTGGGGTCTAGTACTGTCATTTTGAAGTCTGTCGATTGTGTCAGACCAAGATCTGGTCACCTTGCTGCATTCCTGGATGTACTAAGAATAATTTTAAGTGTTTATCTGCTGAAGCTTAATATACAAAAAGTATTCTTTGTGATGAGGGAGTGTTCTCAAATAAGGTTACAGTACATTCTTTTTATGCTTGATTTTAGTCCTGCATTTTGTTTTGTAAGAACCATCTCTTGGTCATATTATCTCACAGCAGCCACTGGTTTTCAGGGTCAATGCTACAGGCAAGTTGTTCCTGGTGTTGTAGCCTGCTGACACTTGCAGCACTGGGGACATGGGTGGGAGCACACTGTGCTTTGCAGTAGTGTCTGCGCACCACTGTGGTTTTAATACGGGAGCTTATTCAGGCAATAATACCTTTATTTTCTCTTTTCTTCCTACAGAATTATAGTGTTTATTCACAAGGATAAAATTTTTGTCTATATTCAGCATCTAAAAACAATATATTAAACAATTTAACAAACCACCGTGTTAAGTATAGAATTGTTCTTGTTTTACCAAATTTTAAACTGATTTTTATGTACTACAAATTTCTAAATTCCGTGAATTCAAACTGCTAACAGCACATCCATGCACATAACAAAATCAGAGCTCCGTTCCCTGGCCATTCTCTTCGCAACTCTTTCCGAGGGAAGAGCTGACCTTGGACTGCTCTGAGGGCCCTCGTGGCCGGTTGGTGCTGTGCCCCTCAAGCGCGTCCGCGGCATCCTCCACTGGCCCTCACTCCGTGTGCTGGCACGTGCCACCAGCGGCGCCCAGGTGTTGCGTGACTGACCAGCCACCCGAAGAGAACCTGATCTCCCAATTCCAGTTCCACACAAGGGTCAGCCCGGGTCCTCAGGTCCCATTAAATAACAGCCGCTCAGAGGGGTGGGCGTGTTCTAGACCAGGTACTGCAGCCAAGCTGCCAGACTTCCAGCGCGCCTCTTAGGGACTCGTTTGTCTCCGCGGTCAGACCGCGCTGAGTGCTCTTCTGAGGACAGGTGCAATGAGCAGGTCACAGGCACATCACCCTGCAGTTCCCCCTGACTCCACCCCTTCTTGTGTGCCCGTACCTAGCCATCAGAAACGCTCCTGGGCTCCACTTCTAAAGCTAATCTGCTCTGCACTCCCGCAAACACAGCATGGGGCACCCTCTGACAGCCACCCCTGCACAGCAGCTGGAGCAATTTGTTAAGAATGCAAAGGTGCCCGCTGTGCTCGCTGGCCTCCTTTTCCACATGAAGCGAAACCCTGAACCTTGGCCCACAGGCCCCAAAGGGCTGGCCTCTCACGGAAATACCATCATCCCCCTCACCCGCCAGGGCCTCAGCCCAAGTGGTCTCTGCACGCTCAGAACACGCCTGACCCTCTCGCCTCGCCTTGCGCCCGCGATGCTCTGCGCGTGCCGCTGGCTTCACAGGCCTGCTCGCGGGCTGGTCCCTGCCACACACTGTCCCGGCTCACGTGGCGGCTCCGCACACAGAAGGCCACCTTGGCTTGTCAAAACCAGTCACTTGGACCCTTGCTACCCTTCATCCTACCATCTTGTATATTTCCTAGTGGTACTCTGTGACTTTCTGTTTATATGTTTACTTGTTATTGTGTCTCTCACCAGAATGTAAAGTAAAGAGCACAAACTTTGTGTCTTTTTGCTGCCACGTCTGCATCCCGGCACCAGACACAGCAGATTCTCTATTTATTCTCTGAATAAATCAATGTCATTCCAAGTGTTTTTATAAACACACAATGAAAATTAATATCCTTTTCTGCCCTGGCTGGTGTGGCTCAGTGGGTTGGGCATTGTCCACAAACCGAAAGGTCACAGGTTCGATTCTTGGTCAGGGCACGTGCCTGGGTTGCGGGTCAGGTCCCCGGCTGTGGTGTGAGAGGCAACAGATCCCATGTATCTCTCCCTCTTTCTCCCCGCCTTCCCCTCTCTCTGAAAATAAAAAGAAATAAAATCTTTTTAAAAAATTCATTTTCTTGGTAGCTAAAATATAAATATTCTCAAGCTTAATTCCAGCCTGCTTTCCTAATTATCTCCTTTTTGTCTTCAGAGCAGATTTAATAATTATGTATGTCAGAATTATTACATGTGCATGGAGTAAAACAAGTAATCAAAAATTAGTTTTTAAATGTAAAAATGTGTTTATTCACAATCCTTGAGAAGTTACCATTCCTTCAAAAAATTCTTTATGAAGAAAATGCCAGAAAACTTACAGCAGTAGCGTATGGCAAACCAAAAATATACATCTGATGTATACAAACTTTAAAAAGCACAGCACAGGCACCGGGAATACAAATTACCTTTAAAGTGTTTCCCATAACATAGTTACAACTTAAATTTTGAGACATAAATAATAACATTACCTAACGTGTTTAAAGTGTCACATTTATTTCTATGAGATAAAAAGAGATGAAACTATAGACGTCATTGCCTAGCAGTACAACTAGGGACAGGACCATGTGATTTTTTTGTTTTTAAGTGCAGCAAGGACTTTGAGTTACTATTTACATCTGATCTTTCTACATCGTTGAGAACATGCATCACTGTTGCAAGAAAAAGAAACACGAAGGCAAAAATCAAGAGTCTGCTACCTGAAATCATATCAATCCTCAGCAAAATCAAGACAAGCAATTAGGGAGTGTCTTGTATCCTTGGCCTTTTAAATTGATACCTAAAGTTTAGAGAAGAGTTTGCTGTATATCACAAAAGGCAGTTACATATATTGATATATTTAGTTCTACCCCATTAATGCACCTTGTATTACAAGGCAAAGGAAAACAATAAAAGTCAACAGATCCTTTCATACCAGAAAGGATTTTATTTACTTTGAAATACCCGTATTACCTTTTAAGGTTTCCTTTCTTACAGAACCATGCGCAAAGACTATGTTCTGTGTAAAATCTTTCTAAGACCAATCATTGGAAATACAAAATTTTTAAAAAATGACACCTAGAAATTTAATATATCAACAAACTTAAAGTCAATATTCATTTATAGTGCATGTAAAAGGAAGTGAAAAACGTATGTATATTTATTTTCTTCAGTGTTACCTTTGATTACCAACTTTGTGTCCTAACTCTGAAGGCTTATTTTCTCATTTTACCTCCTTTGTTTCAGACTAAATCAACATTACCAAATTTGGACGTGCACGAAGTGTAGGAAAAATGATACCTGACCATTTCTTTAAGGTCATCTACTAAACTTAATTGTGGTTACTATGAGACAGTCAAATTTAACTCAGTGGTGGTAGGAATAAATAATGCTGGGGAAGAAACACCGCCCCCAGTCTGAGTCTGGCGGCGCGTCCGCGTGCTTCCTCACGTCTGCTGAGCATTAACACCAAATGCCTCAATAGTTTCATAGTTAGCTACGGAAATAAGCTTATGAAAACATACTAAGTCAAACTAAGAAAATTATTTTAAAAAGGAAAATCTACAAATAGTAAAGAGGAATGCTATGAAGGAGTTAAAATAAATGTAATTGAAAACATGACAGAACCATTCACTTGTTCTGGGAAAACAGAAGGCAGTGATGAAATTGCACTTAATTCCGAAGCACTTCAGACACAGCCAGTCACTCCCAGCCTTTCCAGCAGCACTTAGAACATGGCCCTGCCTCCCTGCAAACAGGCCCAGCCCGGTCCATGTCTGCAGCCCTGGGTCCTGGCCGCTGCGCTGGGTCACACAGTCTCACCCCCTTGCTTCTGCTGACCTGCGTGGGGCTGCCTCACGCCGGAGTGGGACAGTTCTAGGACAGGGTTTACGAATCCAGAATACTCAGAGTTTCCATTGTCGTCCACGTCGGCGCCCACGAAGTCGCTTTCCCACTCCAGCCCGTTGGAGTCGTCAGAGGCGGACGCAGTGTGGCTTCCAGACTTCTGGCCCCGGCACCGGAGCGCCGCCCGGAGGATGTCTTCCTCTGTCTTCGAGCGCTCCCTCACTGGGAGCATTCGATTCATTCCTATTATTTGAGCAGAGTTATTAACTATCGCAGTGAAGATTAAAAAGCTATATTAAAAGACTTCCCAGTTTAACAATATAGTTTTTATTTAACAGTCAGGCTTCAATTGTGGATTAACTTAAAGGGCCTGTACTATGTAGGCCTTCTCAAGGGTAATCCATGGGTCTCACCCGAGAGTGTGCCTTAGATAAAAACATACGTTGCTACTCAACCAAGGACAGTTTTGCCACGACAATGACCATCTGATAAGATGAAATGTCTGAAGAGCCATAAATCAAACAGAAGGGCAGGAGGACCTCAGCAGCTCTTAGTCATATACGGTCAAATCCGTGAACCTGCCAAATCCTTTCCTATCGGATAATTTCCTTTCCCAGAGGTAAGAGTAACTCTAATGACTGATAACAACACACACTTTTCCATCCAGCATGCTCTAGGTTCCCGCTAGTGCTCTGTGCACGCCACGTACGCCACGTACACTGCTGGCAGCCTGCTCCGCTCTACAGCCGGGAAATGGGGCAGAAGGACGCGCGCTGCCCGCAGTCCCGGCGCTCCTCGCCTGCACCCCCCGCCCCCTCTGCTACCGCAACAGAGCAGAGACATTTCCCATGAAACTATTCTAGATCTAATTCTGAACAGAAAGAAATTAGTAAACTGAAAGCATTTAAATTCTTGGAGGAAAAGCAGTCATTTTATTGGCAGAGGGAAGAAAGGGAGGGAGGATGGAAATTTGTCAGTGTAGGATCAACGTTAGTAATAGAATTAAATTAATAGTTCTAGTGTTGATCCTACATTGACAAATTTCTATCCTCCCTCCCTCCCTTCCCTCTGCCAATAAATCTAGGACTAGAAAAGGGATTATAAGAGAATACCCCTAAACCCATTATTAATTTTGTTTTCTGGCCTAAGATAATCAAACCCTACAGTAATAAAATAACAAATCTGTATCACTATTGTCTGTTACTTGTGAAAAATCACAAAGACTCAACCCAGCAGGGCAAGATACTGCTACAGACAAGATAAAAATATGAGCTGTATGCTAATTTAATTTTGTGGATTTGTATTTTATTGAGTAACACTGTGTCTAAAGGAAGCTAGTTCCTACTGGTTTCTAGTGGGCTCTGTCCTCACCTAGCTAATTAATAATTCTGTTAAGGATTTAAATAATGACCTCAAAAGCTATGTTATCCACAAATCTAATTATTATATGGCACGGATGACAGAATCAGGAATTAAAATAACTGAAACGCGTGAGATCAAATGGAACAAGATGCTAAAATAAAAATCAATTAAAGTCTGCCAGTTAGAAACCACACTTGATCTTGGCCAAAAGGTTGAGAAGCGACTGCTGACTGGAAACCAAATATGAAATAACGTAGGTACAGGATTAGGGAAACAGTATTTAGATGAGAAGAAGACTTAAGTTAATGCAATCTTCAGTAAAATTATTCAAGTCCCTACTATATCTGTTTCTTCACTGATGAAAGAAATGGCTTTGACTGGAGGATATCTAAGGTCCATTCCGTCCCAAATTCTATGAAAAAATTAATGCTTATTATTTTTCTTAAAGTCCTGTATTCTATAATTGGTTCTTCCTTTTAGGATTATCTATTTCTTAACATGAAAACCTGGACTTTATTCAGCAGAATAGGCTTTTTTAAAAAATTCATTTTTTAGCTATAATTGTGAGTACTTACTATTTGCAACGCCCTGTATTTGGTGTTTTATAGAAATTTAATTAAATCTTAACAACACTCATGCCTTTACTTGTTCAAATATTTATTAACTGCCTATTCTGTGCCAGGAAGAAAGGACACACCAGTGGAGAAAACACCCTTTAAAATAGGGTTATTGTTCCCTTTTTGTGCACACACACTGCCGCTGAGAGAGAGAGAGAGAACCGCCTAAGGTACAGCAGCTGGGAAGACGCGCAGGCAAACTTCAAACCCGTTGGGAGCGCCACAGCTTCTGCAGCACCAAGAAAAGTAAGAAATTGCTCATTTATTTGTAATGAACCAAGGTAATGAACGTTTGGCTTTAGGTAGCCCACAAGGGGGCAGCAATTCCTCTTACTGATGATCAATGGGCTGGATTACAAAATCCTTAAAATAAGAAATTGACATTTATTCTCTAAATCTTAAGAAACATTAAGAATTAAGCAACTTTCTAAACAATTTATTAACAAATGATAATTACTGGCACAATAAGAGTCCAAGAAATTTTTTATACTGATTTTTCAAAGTCTTACATTCATTTCAGTTTAAATTAAAGTAAAATACGGCCCTGGCTGGTGTGGCTCCGTGGACTGAGTGCTGGCCCGGGAAGCAAGGGGTCGCTGGTTCCATTCCCAGTCAGGGCAGCACATGCCTGGGTTGCGGGCCAGGTCCCCAGCAGGGGGCGCGTGAGAGGCAACAACACACTTATGTTTTTGCATCTTTAAGAAAAGATGCAAAACTTAATGTTTCTCTTTCTCCCTCCCTTCCCCTCGAAAAATAAATAAAATCTTAAAAAGAAAGTAAAATACCAAGTTGATTTCTATAAATTAACACGTTAAACATTTCAGGTATGTTGTGAACATAAAGTACCTTCTTCATCTTCCCACTCTAGATCTAAGGATGTGCTGTCATCATTCCCACTAGTCGATTTCGTTTTGGTCATTAAATCACAACTGCTTTCTGTGTTCGGTGTCAAAACGGTGGCGTCTGATGAGAGCCCTAGAACAGACACCAAATGTAAGTGGACGCGGTCGCCTGTGCTCCTCACCATGCCTGCTGCCTCTGCAGCCGCCGTCTCTGCCTCTCTCCCAGCATCACGAGTCTTTTTGTTGTCACAAGGAAAAATGACTGAAATCACTACATTTTGTATGTTTGTTCAGAACAACACGAACGGCTTTTCTCCTTTTTTCTTTTTATGTTTTGCCAACTAGCAGCACAGTAAACACGTAAATTTAAGTGCATTATAACTTTTCAAGTACAATGAACTCTAGGTATTATTCTTAATAGTCTATTACAAAGGGCGGCAAAAAACAAATGAAAAGAAAAAAATGACAAAACAAATGAAAAGAGGAACCGCTACCATGCTTCCATTACTGGGAGTTTTCACTTTGCAAATGTGGAGAAAACCATTTTCATCTTATGAATCAGTTTCTAAGAATTAAAATAAGTTCCCTGTGCACGGCCCCCCACTTCCCCTTTCTTTTCCGGGGGGAGCGGTGGGGTCCGAAATGGAAAGTGGAGACCCTGGCTTCCCTCACGAATCTATGGAAATAGTCTGAGACTATATTTTGGTCCAACTCCTTTTGAAAAAGGAAAGAGGATCCTGTTTAATCAAGGACGTCGAAATGACCTCCCAGGGCCAGACGGATGGAAGGGCGGGCCGCTCTGCAGAGACAGAGCCGGCCACATCTCCAATTACCACCTGCCCAATGTGTGTGAAGGAAACTTAAAGTGTACACAAAACATCTGAAAAGACTTACTGCTGCTTCGAAAAACTTCATACTGTGACTTTACATTTCTCAAAGAAGATTCAAAGTCGTCTTCTGGTCCTGAACTGTCATAAAAGTGAAATAATTTTTTTATATATTCATAGTAGATATAACATAATGCATATTTAAATTAATGATGACATTTTGGCCTGATGATCTATCCCACACAAATTCACAATTACTGTACAAATAGAATATTTGAATGAAAACAGGCCTTAATTTCCTGAATGTTTCCAATAAGTTGAAAATAAGATTTTGGTTAATCCTGATGTCAGATCTCCAAAGCTTGGCCATAAGTACAACTTTACAATTTATAATAACGAAGTGTGGAAAGATTCTCTGCATGAGGAAACACTGTTCCAAAAACAATCGCACACGCACTTTATTGTGAGAGAAGAGAAGGAGAAGGACACGCACACAGCAGGGCGTAAACGGCCCATCCCGGGCTTTCGGGGGGCTGCGGCACCATTTTCTATGCAGGAGATGTGGCCACTCCTAAAGATGCAACAGAGTCCATTCGAACAAATGATGATGAATTTTCAAGATAAAGAAAGCAAATGGTCTCAGCATTCTTGCAAGACAGTGTCTTTGAGAAGCAGTCATGATTTAGGGAACAGGCACACTTGAGAGTGTGTACAGACAAGCACAGACAACGTTTTCTACCAGGAGAGAAGGATGTTCTACTACTCACCTTGGACACTCGGCACTGGCGGACAGGCGGCATCCGTGCGTGGTGC
The DNA here is from genome assembly GCA_004026545.1 of Mormoops blainvillei. Lineage (NCBI taxonomy): Eukaryota > Metazoa > Chordata > Mammalia > Chiroptera > Mormoopidae > Mormoops > Mormoops blainvillei. The sequence continues at coordinate 44,586 of PVJD01004591.1, read as the reverse complement.
TTGGCCTTCCCTGCTTTGGAAACACGAAGCAGAACAAAGTCACTGTTGTACAAATGTGGTTGTTAAGGCTGTGCAATGCCAAAAATGTGCTCTTTTGTAGTTTAAAAAAAAACCACTCAGAAAGTTATTCTATTGAAGTATTTTTTCTTAAATTCATCACTTGTTCACTTCTACATTGTCATATTTATGGGTAGAATTTCTCTCAACTTATGTGTATAATCCTTAGGTGGTCAGAATACTCAGTGTTTAAAAAAATACTTTACACACACACACACACACACACGCACACACACACACACCCCCATTCTTATTACACCTAAGAACCTCTGGTAGCCGGAAGGCTGAGGGGCGAGAGCGGGCCGGCTAAGGCAGCGCAGACGTTTCTTTCTGGGCGAGAGCAGCAGCAGGGCCCTAAAAGGCCGGGCGGAGCCGGGCTCGGGCAGAGACTGGCTGTGCGTCCCTGGCGTGTCTTTTACTCCCTGTTTCTCTGTCTGTCGATTACAGAGGCTGAGAAATGCCCCTGCAGGCGCCCAGCGCTGTGGGGAAGGTCGGATGCGCTGGCCTGTGCCTGCGCGAGTGCCCATGCGCTGCTGCCGGGGGCGGGGCGCAGCCAAAGAGACTGTTACCTGTTCCCGCTTCAGGTCAGCCTGGGAAGCAAAAAGTCAGAGACCCCAAAGAGATGCCGCACAAACAGCGCCTTCAGTCTTTCCAAGGCGAGCAGCCGAGAATTTGACAGTAAAAGCTGTCATCTACGTTATAAACCAGAAAAGTGCTTTTGTTTCTCAGCAGAGGTGAGTTAAGTTTTAAATTTTCCCACTATTTAGAATTTACTGGGGGGAAAAAACCCACATTCCCCATGTAATGTGATTATTCTGCTGAAACACACATGAGAGTGAGCGATAAAAGACACAGGTCACACAGAAACCACGCAGCCTACGACAGGCACGCCCGCTCAGCGTCTCTAAGTTACAGCAACCATCTGTGGCGTGCTCTGCGCACTGCGTCAGTTCACAGGGGAGTGGAGGGTTCATGTGGGCAAAGTGTGCAGCAGATGCTGAGCCGGGCACTGGCCGGGTGCTGCCAGACCTGGGCCCCGGCCCTGCCGGGCGGGGCTGCCGAACCCCAAGCAGGCGCTTCGCCCTCTGCCCTCGCTTTCCTCGTCCGTACAACAGGGACTCAACGCACTACCCGCCTCCTCGGATTGAGGACCCAACAAGGTGACACTGGTGAACTGTTGAGAACAACAGTCTGCCACACTTAGCAGGGACTCTGTCACGTCTATTATTAAAGCTGCCTGGCACGGTGACGACACAGTAAATCCGTTGCCTTCTCTGATAACGTGCCCAAGATTTCTTAAGACCCGAACTCCCGATCTCCCAAAGACACAAGAATAAAGATGAGAGATATACAATATTCCTGTGGGGCAAAACTGCCCAGCTTACCTGATTCTGGGAAGTGTAAGAAATTCCAGCAATTAAAGGACTTTTTTTTTTAAACTAACGAAATTAAATTTATGCAGGCTATTTTTGCCCTCTTTCTAAGAGTAAATTTATTTTTCCAAAAGAACACTGGATTTTAGGAAACTAAAATTGATCTTTGGGACAAACCAGAGTGTCTGCTCACCTAAGGCAAAACGGCACTCAGAGTCAAGCACGTCATTCGATGTTATTTCTAGCTGTTAAAAGCTCAACTAATTTCCCTTTAAATTCCTAAAAATATAGGCAGGAACACATTTGTCAGACAGAAAGCCCTGGACTCCAGGGGACAGGAAAGTGCCGACTGCGCTCTGTCGGAGAAAACGAGGAGCGCGCAGCCTGCGCGGGCTGGTCCCCTCACCTCCGCGCGCCTTTGCCGCGTGGCTGCCCTGGCCGCCTCACGCTGGGCAGCGTGCGACGCTTCTTCTTCTAGTCTTAAGTTCTCCTCCTGCAAGGCTAACTGTGCACGAACAAAACAGTAAGGGTTAACAAAAGCAGAACCTAACTGCTCTAATAACAAAACGTTCCGATTTATAAAATAAAAAATAAATTACTAAAAAATTAAGCTCTACAAAGCGTAATGGAATTGAAATTTTTATGATTTCTCATTTCAATTTCTCCTTTTACAAAATAACTCAAATGAAATCCATCATATTACAGAATTCTTTAGAAGCTGAAATTATGACGTATCGCATCTAATTTGCATAAATACAAAATTGCTTCTTTCTCAGAATTCTCGACAATCATTCCAATGTCCACCACCTGACCAGCTGAAGGGTTCTGGGCCTCCTAAAGCCCATCAAGTCACCACGGAGCAAAGTGAACTAAATGAGCTTCCAGAGGTCACGTCTCGTCCTTCCAGGTCTCCTGAATTGTCTTACTATCAAGTTGTTCAAAAGTTACTTTCAAAGTTAAGTTCTTGCCATTCTAATAGAATGCAAACTACCTTAGTGATAATCTGTGGCATTTCAAATGAAAGTTAAGCATCAAATTTCAACACAATTATTTTTCTTCAAGCTATTATTAGCTGTTATAGATTATCTGTTGCAATTATAGGCCACTTTGTGAATACATTAAAGAAATAAAACATTTAGGACTGTTAGAAGTGCTTGGTTCACTTACTAAGGACAAATTTATCTGAAACAAACAAAGAGATTTTTAAAAAACCACACTTATTGCGAAACAGTAATTTTTAAAATTGGTTTTAAACACAAAAGTGCACGTGTCCTGCCAGAGTCGCTACTCGTAAATTAAGATTTTTTTTTTTTGTTTAGCAGAATGTATTTTCTTCATTTTTGGCTGCATGTGATTGCTGATATAAATTAACCTAAACAGAAACAAACTGTAATAGGCTGAAATAATTTTTAACTTTTAAATAATCTCATCTGTATATGTCTAAATAGAGATCCAATCACTTTGTATGCAACATATTATTTAATGACAACTTTCCCCTATAAACAGACCCTTTATAACATCTACAAGCAACATAAAAGACTTTTTACCTCTTTCTGAATTTTCATATCAAGATCTTTCTGTTTTTCAGCAATAGAATCATAATTCCTCTCTCTTAAGTCAACAATTTCTTCCTCAGTTAGAGGCCTATACAGAAGAACGAGGGCGAAGAAAAAAGAAAAGAAAAATTATGGTGACCGAGTCCAAATAAAACAGAAAAGCAGTGAAATTCTGCAATTTCACTATAAAAATGTATTGACACAATTTGACGCCTTAATTTGCTATAACTACATTAGAGTAAAAAGCACAGTCTCACACTTGCTATATTGTGGCAGAAAGCTGAGTAAAGTGACGTCAGAATATTTTTTAACTACAACCACCTTTGAAGAAACGTTCGCTGCACCTGGCCTTGGCTCTGCCGCAGCCATTGACGGCCTCCCCAGATGTTCACCGTGGAACATCCCGCTGCCCGGCCCGAGGGCCTGACCTCATTGCCCAGCCAGGGCAGGCGCAGGAGGAGGATCTGTGCCACCTTCTCGCCAACACAGCCCCTCCCTGCGCCCCCGTCAGGACGCCTCCCTCACCCTCTGATCAAGGGTGGAAGTCGCCCCTTCTGCTGAGAAGTGCCTGAGAACATCCCGCATGTTTGGCCCTCAGCGCCCCGCACTTACACAGGTCAAGTGCCTCTCCCACCCCACCCTGACCTCAGAATCTTCACGCAATCCCTGGGTTCCTTAAGCAGACGCTGTCTCCGTAGTCAATTTCATCCCTTTGGGAAAAGAGGGGCATGCACACCAAGTCCTTCGAGTTCTGCCAGCCGGTCACCAAACCCCGCCCCCATCCCGGGCGCGATCCTCGGCCTGCGCTCCAGGCTCCCTCCGACGTGCGCACCCTGTCGCTGCCCCCACCCGACCCGGGCACCTGGCGCTGTGCCTGCGCCGTGGTCCCCGCTCTTGGTCTGCTTGCACCTCTCTTCCGTGGGACGGGAGGGACACCCTTCACCTGACCTAGACCCACCTCCAGCTACTGCTCCTTCCCTCATCCCGCATCAGCCCACGCTCCAGAGGCAAAATGTGCGGTATCGACGGCACACGCAGCGCTTAACATGTGTCAGGCTTCTCGGTGCCTTATATGCACTGATTGCTCCCCCACGGCGACCGCATCGCGTGGACACAGAGGCTATGCGTATGAGGGGAACGAGGTGAAGGTGGGTCCGAGTCAGTCCCCCAGCGCGTGGCAAGGCTGGAGCCGGGCTCCCCCATTCTCGGCAGTCCCGGCAGCGCCGCTCTGCTCCGCCTCTTTAATAATTCCGGCAAGGGCGGTCACTGGCTTGCCGGCCAGCAGCGCATGTTTAAGTCCTTGCTCCTTTGGTTCATGCGACAGTGCCGGCTCCCCCACCCCCCAATCGGTCTGCGCCTGTCCCTGCTCCTCCCGCAGCCGCCTGGCCCCCCGAGCCTTCTCCCCCAGGGCCTCTTGGCTGGCTTCGGGCTCTTCTCAGGTCCACCGCTCGGTCCTCGGACCACTGCTCTGTCCAGGCTTCAACTGCCCCAGGCCTCCCCGCCCCCAGCCTCAGGCAGGCAATGTGGCTCACTGCCAGGGTCCCCACCGGCCACCTGCAGGGAATGCCTGCTCTTCTAGGCCAAACTTCTGGACCAGGCTTTGTCTGTGTATGTATTTGAGGTCTAGCTTACATAAAGTAAAATGCAAATTTTAAGCGTTTCCACTTCACATTGAAGTTGTTATCTCCAGGAACTACCTCCCAGACCAGAGCACTCTCTCTTCTGACGCAGAGACAGTGAGTGTCTGGTTTGTTAACCCCCGGGCCTAGCCCAGTGCTGGCCAGGACAGCTGTTCATAAATGTTTGCTTAACTAAACAAGGTAAAGAAACACACATTCAGATATGCAACAACATATTTAAATATTCTCTTGATGTTAAGAACTCTCAATTTTGAGTTTAAATTAGATGGTTCTTTTCCAAGTAGCTACTCAAGTAATTTTAAACCAATATATAGAGGTTGCTTAAATAAGAATATTGTGGTTCTAGTTACTATAGAAAGACATTTAAAAACCTGTAGTTAGTAGAACAAGCTTTAGAACATAAGAAAATGAAAGGATATAAAGTTAAAAAAATTAAATGTAATGTAAATGGCTTTTGATTAACAAAAAAACCACGTAACAACTTAGTAAAAACTTAGGTTCAATAGGAAAGCACCGAGGCACTATGCACACTAAATTATTTAATGCTCAAAACAATCTTTTAAGGCATGTAATTTGCCTCAGTCATGTAGGAAGAGAAAAGTCAGGGTCTGAAATGTAAAGTGTTCAAAGCAAACAGACAACAACGCCTGGTTCTCGGAGAGCTTCTGCAGTTCAAACAGAAGTTACTCAAACGAACACACACACAAAAACCTTACCTATGACTGCTTCCTGGGCTTTCCCCCTGTACAAAAAAATTAATTAAATAATGAAAAATTTTCATCAGCTTAATTCTATGTCAAGCAAGCCAATACAAATGTTATTTAATCAAAATATTCCCACTTACCTATTTTTCTCGTAGTAAACAAGTTTAATTAGTTTCAACTAAAAGCTTTAAATTTTTACTATTTTGGAAAGGTAAAATTTCATTTAATATCTAGCTTAACTATATAACAAGAAATTGCAAGCTATTTCTTGATTTTTCTTACAAATATTTATTCTGTACTCAATGAACATCCAGGGTCAGGCTGCCACCAGACAACATGTCCTCTGTGCCCTCATCACTCACGATTCTGTGTGCACAAGTCACCGGCCAGGTAAAACGAATTAGCAGCCTCCCAACCAATGCTCCCTGCACTCGGACGGGCACTCGGACGGGCACTCGGACGGGCACTCGGAGAGCATGTGCGCCTGCGCGTCCCGGCGGAGGAAGAGTACGGAGCGTGTCACCTTGTTTCAGCTCTCACGTTGTGTTCTTTTTACAGGCTATTTCATGCATGCCACATTTATTGCAGTTTTATGTTTTTACTGGGGCTTTCACTGTTTAAAATGACCCCATGCACAGTGCTGAAGTGCTGTCTAATGTTCCTAAGCACAAGAAAGCTGTGACATTTTCTCTTATGGAGAAAATACATGTGTTAGATAAGCTTTATTCAGGCTTAGTTGTACTGCTGTTGGCTGTGAGTTCAAAGTTAATGAGCCAATAGTATATATTAAAATAAGGTGTCAAATGGGAACATAAAACAAGGCTATATAATGATCAGCAGATGGAAATACTGTGAGCAAAAGCTTGCCAAGCCTAATTCTGTGCATCCCTAGAAGTGAGGTCCCAGTGTTCTCCAGTCTGGGATCACAGAGCCTTTAGAAAACGTGACTGCCTGGAATGAGAATTAACTTTTTTTATTTTCTTTCACAGGATATGAAATTACCTATAGTTGTTTTTTTTTCCTCCAAAGCAAACCATAACTAATTTCAAGACTGATTTGGGTTCATGTATCTGTCTTATATAAATAAGCCACTCACATCCGACAGTTAAAGCATATGACAAAGTAACAGCAGAAATAAAATTCTAAGTGGTCCGAATGAATCTAGGAACCAGCACTACAAAACAGCTCAACCAAACCAAACGCAAAAATATGATGTGAGAAACAGAATGGTTAACAACACAAACAACCAAACAAAAAACTTAACCAAACAAAAACATGTTAGGAAAGTACAGGAAGCTGCAAATTCTTTTAAAAAGCAGTATGGTCCTGGCCAGGAAGCTCAGTTGGTTAGAGCATCGTCCTGATACGCCAGGGTTGCAGGTTTGATTCCCAGTTCAGGTGCACATGGGAAACAACCGATCCATGTTTCTCTCTCCCATCAATGTTTCTCTCTTTCTCCCTCCACCTGCTCCTTCCTCTCTCTAAAAATCAGTGAACATATCCTCAGGTGAGGATTAAAAAAAAAAAGGTAATGGCAAAAATCAGAAACTAACAATGAAATGAACATGTATAAATTTCACTCTCAGAAATCCTTTAAAACTGTGGTTAAAGGATAGGTCTACTCTGGACTGTCAAGGAATTTCTCCTACCACATGGCAAGAGGTTAGGGACACCCCTTTTTAAAGTTCCTTGAGTTCTAAAGAGTGCTTTTAAAACCTCCTTTATATAGCTGATATGTATAATATACATAACTGACATACAGAACTACATATAAATTAAATTACATATATATGTTCTACAGTAGAACTATATAATTATAATTAATTTGGAATTATTTGCTAATATAAATTAGTGAAAGGAAATAAAGAACTAAGCAGTAAAAATAAAAACCAAAAGATATAATTCTAAAGTAAAAGAAAATGAAGTAAATGCTATTTAAAAACTAATTAATTGTTAGAAGTAATAAGATGAGTAATGAAAACTATGTGAATTATACACTACTGTGCAAATACTTACTTCATCACTTTCTACTAGATTCTCAAACTGAAAGAACAAGAAAGCAAGTGTTAGGAGAAAGATTTGTCTAAGGTACTTGTCCCACAAATAATGACGTCACATTTTCACCTAAAAAATAATGTATCTTTATATTTGTAAGACACTTTAAGTGTCTTTTTATACATCAGTTCATTTGATATATATTTAACAGTTCTACAGGAGAGCCAAGCCAAGCTCTCTTTTTGATTTATGACTCCACATGAAAGTCAAACAGGAGAATTACAGCAAGTTCCCATATAAATCAGAAACTGATAAACAAAACTTTCCCCTGAATCAAATATTTCATACCGATGTTTTAAACCCACACTGCCAGAATTTTCCACTTGAATTCAGAGTAATTTAATGTCATAAGAAGGAAAATTAATCCAAAAATGGGGATTGAAAAGATGCCCACACAAGAATTTCTTTTATAATTTCCATTTATTTACCTATTCATTCACATAACTATTTACTGAAAATCTACTAAATGGTAGTCACTGCCCCCAATAGTGTCTTTCTAGAGATAGAAATGCAAACAATTCAATCATAATGTGATGAATAGCATGTAAAATTACATAATGAAACTCATTACTATTAAAATAGTTGAATTTTAAATATAAATAATTTAATAAATGACCACTTGAAAGAAAAAAGGGTTTTCTTGTTACTATCAGTTTGTTGTCTAAAGATCAAGAAAACAATGAAAGGTTCAGAAAATACAGGAATCTAAAGGGATTACTTAAAACTTTAAAATTATGATCTTGAACTTTATTTTTGTATTGGTTTGTCATTTTTTAAAAAACTAATTTCTGGTTTTTGTTTTCAGGACCTGGATATTCTACCAACTTCTCCCTACTCCCCCTTCCACCAGCGCCTCCATTCTTTTCCTCTTCACCAACACCAATAACACAGAAATACAGACAGTCCACACTAAATTCAGGTCCTGATCCTTCCCCCTTAATTGAAAAAAGCCCCCCTGCAAAGGTACTTGTATCCAATCAAATTAACGACTCTACTTACCTCTATAGTTAAATGCTCACCTCTTGAGCATGTTCTAAAATATTTGGACCTGGGAAGAAAAGCAGAAAAACAACTTTAAAATCAAATTTAATCCTAAAACTGAATTAATATAAAGGAATAAAAATATTTTCTCAAGAGCACCTTAAATTCTTAAACATACTAGTACCTTATATTTGTAAAAATGAACCACCAAATTTACCTAAGAATATAAACAGTCCAGATTTTTAAACCTAGTTATGAGTTTAAGTGTTTAGTCAACCAATATTTTTCTGTTGGCACTAATATTTACCAAACCTGTAATAATAAATTAATTTACCATATTTAGTACATAAAACAGAATACAATTTTAAAATGTATCTCATTACTTTTGCTGTATCAAGAAAAATACCTTGTTACAATACTAATGTACTAAATACTTACAAGAGTATCTTCTGAATTTTGTTAAACATATGCAAAATGACAAAAATCTAAGGGAATATATGCCAATGTGATGAATGTGTTGTCTCTGGACAGTGGGATCACACGTTTACCCAAAGCTAGGTGCTTCTCATTCTCTTCCCAAGGTCACGCAAATAAAAATAACAACACACACACACAGCAACCACAAAATCTGTTACATTAATGTTTCCAACGGGGGGCGGGGGGGCAAACAATACATTTTAATCTTTCCCTGCACAATGTATACAGTTTTCTCAATTATATCTCATTCTTTTCTGCTATTAGTAACACTTCCATGTAGCCGAATAAGCATCTTTGTTATATCTGCTCCGCAGACGTGTCCACACTGTAACTACTCAGTATGAGTGTCAGTACAGGGTTAGCCACTCAGGCTCCTTTATTGTGGGAAGGGCCAGGAGACTTTGACTTTCACTTATCATGCGGTTCCTGTTATAGCTGCCAAAAACGATGGAAAGGACTCCTCCTCCCCCCGTGTGCCCTGTGCCACTGAGTCGGCTGCACTCCGGCGGCCCTGTGAACGGGCGATATGCCCGGGGCTCTCCCCTCGCAGCCCCGCTGACTGAGCCCGTGGCTTCTTCCAGAGTGACTCCCTCGCCCGCTGGGCCTCTTCTCTCCCTGCCGCTTCTCTGTTGCCAGCGTCATCACGGTCTTTCCCGAAGAGCCCTGCCTTCTCCTGGTGTGCCCAACAGGACGGCTTCAGTTAGCCGTTCTCCCAGCGACGCTTCAGGCTTATTTGTCTGCGACCCACTTGTTCATTTTTGGGGGGTCCCGGGCCTCCAACACCCTACTGTGAACGGACCCGTGTTTCCCATCAGCCTGCTTCACTGTCTGGCTCTCCCGTCCACACTAGTAACCGGGAAGATGAGGGTGTGGACGGTCCCAGCCTTGGTCTCTAAGGACACGTCTGGGCTCCTGGTGACCTTTCCTGGTTCTCCCGCTGCTGCCCTTCCGAGTGTCCGCTTGTTCCCGATGCCTCGGCTGCCGCCTGCACTTGAACCGAGGACCGGACCAGGGTCAGCAGAAGCTTTAACAGTTTTGGTATCTTCGTTGTCTGTGTTGAAGACGTGCACTTCTTCCACGGCCACGATTTCTGTCTTCCTGGTGGTCAGACGCAGCCCTGCTTTGCCACTTTCTTCTTTCGCTCGCGTCAGAAGTCGTTTCAGTCCTGGCTCCTCTCTGTCAGTGAGGCGGGGTCAGTGGCGGAGCTGAAGTGACTGGTATGTCTCCCACCTGAGGGTTCCTAAGGTGTCAGGATTCCTGGACAGAAAGCTCCCTTTGCATGAATATTCAGGTACATTAATTATTATGACAGCTGAGCTGCTGACACAAAAACACTGCAAGAACAATGATTTAAAGAAAATCACAGGGGATTTTCCCTCTTTCTTAACAGTTATGCTCCCCGAATCATGGCACAGACCAGGAGCCAAAGGACAGTGGTCCCGGCCCAAGCCTGGCCCCACGCCCATTTCTGCAAATCAAGTCTTACTGGAACACAGCCACATTCATTTATTTGAATATTATCTCAGCTGCTTTGGTGCTAAAGCATGCAACCCTGAGTAGCTGCAACAGAGACTTTCTGATCTGCGAAGCCTCAGTATCTAACCCTTTACAAAAGCTGTTTGCCTATCCCTGATATAGAGATTTAAACCTGTGTAAAATAGTATTTCATCAGGGAGATATGATTGTCTCAGGGTGTTGGAGCAGGCTTCATAGGGAAGGTAATCTTTACAGATAAGTAACAGTTCCCCAAGACAGGAAAAGAACTATCACACCTAAAGGAGACAGGAAGGAGCCCAGTCTGTGGGAAGGTGAGATACTGAGGGTGTGTGTGCAGGGGAGAGAGCGGCGGTGGAGACCACTGATTCACAGACGGGCCCTCCCGCCCCGGGCAGCCTAACTTGTGCTCAGGGAGCGAAGTCTACAATTCCAATGCTGTGCTCTCAGGAGAACATAACTAGGCTGGTACAATAGATTATGGTTAGATTATCCTGTCAGTAGTTTAAACTGGATACTACTCTCAATTGGAAGGATGTCATTTATTAAGAAAGTTAAAATACCAAGGTTTCAGAACGACTGTGAAATTAGAATAGGTTCAATGTTTTTCTTTTAATGTTATTCTCCCTGATGTGTATGAACATGCCTTTCTGAATGAAAGAACAAACAAGATGTGTGTACACTCTTTACCTAAAGCAGAGCTGCATATAGTCCGGACTATGCAGATCTCCTGCTGCACACCTGACTACCACAGCTCACCTCTCCCTGGAGGAAGACAGGTGGGCAATTCAGCCTTAGGGGCTCGGTGCCCAGGAAGCTGTAAAGCTGGGATGGTGCAATCCTGAGTGGGCTCCAGGAAGCTGAGCTCCAGGGATGTGAGGGACAGCCCTGAAGCCAGTGCCTAGCCATGGGCAAGATGTCTGAGGAAGCAGCAGAGCAGAAGGAACCAGGCTTAGCATGTTAGGAAGAAATGAAACAGCATTAGACAGAGGCAGAGGGTGATGAAGTTAGTGGCTCGGAAGACTGAATGAGGCCGTTGAGGGAACTGGGGAATACACGGAGCAGAGGGAGAAGGTATCTGGGAGAAAAGAAGAATACACCATTTCACATATTTATCGGAACACAGACATTAGATAGTTTAGACAGGCGGTTTCGAGGAGCCCCGGTGCGTCCACGTGTGTGTCTTCAGCAGGCAAACACAGTGCTTAGTCTTTGAAAAGAGATCTGCTCAGAAGACATGGGATCTGGAAGTGGTGATGGTTGAAATCATAGCAATGGATGAAATTTCTTCAGGAGTAGGTATATATGGGAAGGGAACTAAACAAAGGAAAGACAGAGGAAAACCAAATTTAATAGACAGGATAAGAATGTCAAGGAAGATAGGAAGATAGAAGTGCCCCTGGCCAGGTCGCTCCGTTGGCTAGAGTGCTGCCTCCTGGCACCGCGGCTGCGGGTTCGATCCGGGCTCAGGGCTCAGGGCACAGGCGAGCATTGACCAGTGAGTGCATCAGTAAGTGGGACAGCAAACTGATGCTTCTCTCTCTATAAATATAAACTTAAAAAAATTTTTTTAAAAGAAGATAAAATTGATGTTGCAGAGGTCAAGTGCATGGTTTCTAGAAAAGAATGGCTTATCACACAGAATCAAGAGATAAGTTGTTGGTCTTTATACGAGATACTCCAGTGACAAAATACAAGATAATGCAATGAGAAATAATGGCAACCAAGTATCTATCTGCAGAGTAAAGAGCCTTCGGTTATTAGACAAAATTAAACTACATCAAGATTTTATGATTACTCCTAAATTTTTTGCCCTTAGATGAACTAATTAGTTATCTAGACCTAGAGTTGGAAAAAAATCAAAACTACCAGGTGGAAAAAAATAACTAAAATGAGGTAAAATTTAACCTTATTTTGTAAATAACAATTAATTATACATCTACCTGTGTCTACATGTTTATTAGAAGCTCCTAAAATAATATTAAAATTAATGTAAGGCATTAAGTTTATTCGGAGATTCAAGTAAGGGAACTTGTGCAAACCTACATTTACGGATTAAAAGAAAAAGATCGATACCAGCATCATATCATTTTATTTCTTTTTTTATTGATTGATTTTGGAGAGAGAGAGGAAGGGTGAGAGAGAAACATGGATTTGTTGTTCCACTTTCTGAAGCATTCATTGGTCAGTTCTTTTGTGTGCCTGGCCAGGGGTCCAATGGCAATCTTGGCAAACTGATGCTACACAGCCAGGGCGCATCAAAGGATTCTAGATGACAATGTCCACAGCCCACAAGCTCTCGTTGCCTCAACAGGGCTTGTTTGTTCAAGGGGCTCTGCTCACAAGCAGGAGGGCACAGGCGCGACATTAGGGTCCCCAGTCCTACCTGCGGACAGCCAAACGCAGATCCAGCGATGTGCCCTCCCATTCGAGGGACCCAGGGAAGCCCCGGAGCTGTGCCCGTTGACTCCCGTGGCCCAGGACCCAAATTATAAACCATTTGGCTTCCATTTGCTTATGCGGAACAACCTTATGACCTAATAATGTTGGCTAAACGGGCCAGATCCTGGTAACTTCGTGATGTGTTCTAGAAACTGAAAAGGCCTTATTTCTCACACATAGTGGCTCAGCACATTTTCAATTCTAAGTGTGAATTCCTGGGACATATTTAGCAACAACAAAGCTAACTCCAATGGACTTTGTTCTAACCTTTTCCAGGCCCTGAAACTAAAAGCGCACAAAGGACTAACCATGACACTCGGTACTGTACGGATGGGCTTCCCTGGGGTTACGGAGCTCCGGGCCTCTCCGAGTTCCCAAAATTCTCCTGAAAAGGCTGCGCACGGCCTCCGCTACCGGCACCGAGTAGCCGAACCACCGCGGGGACCCCGCGAGGCCAAGTCCTTGGACGCGGCGTCGCTCCGCCCGCACCCAGGGGGCTGCACCCGAAAGCTCTCGGCGGCGCCCACGCTCGCGGCCAGTGTCATTGCTGCGCCGGGGCAGAGGACGCAGGGGAGCGCCCGCAGGGCGTGTCCCGGCGGTGGGGCCGGTCCCGCGCCCACCCTGGAGGCCCCACCACTGGGACGCGCCCACCGGGCGGGAGGCTCGAGGGGCGCCGTGGCGCCCCGCCCAGCCCTTCCCGGGGCCCCGGCTCCGACGCCCGCGAGGCCACACGGCGGCGGCCGGCCCCCCAGCCCGCGGCGGCGGCGAGGGCCCGGCTTACCCTCCGCCGCGCGGCAGCCGCCCTGCGTCGCGGCGGAGCCACGCGAAGCACTGCGTCCAGCAGCAGTTGCCCATCGAGGCCGCCGGCGCCTCCTCCGCCCGCTCCAGGCCCGGCCCGCAGCCGCATCCGCGCCGCGCGAGCCGACGGGCGCCGGGACCCACGGCGGGCCGGCCAGGCCAGGCAGGGTGGGGGGCGCGGCTGGAACAAAGGCGGCGGCTACTCCCGCGGCCTCCCGGTGGCGGCCGCTCGAGGACGGAGCGGCGGGGTGCGGCCTCCAGCCCCGCGGGCCGTCTGCATGGCGCCGCGAGAGCCTCAACCCCCAGCCCCGCGCAGGGGGCCGCTCCCGCTGCCAAAGGTTGCCAGGCCCCGCCCCCGGCGGCCCAGGCCCCGCCCCGAACGCCCAGGCCCCGCCCCCTCGTGCCCCGGCTCAGCGTCTCGCTGGCGCCACGCCCCCGTCCTCACCGGGTTCGGATAGGGCGAGCGCTCACGGAGGCCCCGCCTCTTCCTGAGGCTTATAAAATGTCATTTCCGCCAGCTTCTGGTTGGGCAGCCACCACCATGCTGCCCGCTCGATTCCGGGGCGTGGGCGTTTGGTTGGTTGGACCTCGGCCCCAGCAGGAATCTCTCCTCCTAGGAATGGCAACGTTGTAGGTAAAGGACGCAGGCGTGGAGCCTGGGGGACATCCAAGCGACCGCCTTCTGTCCTTTGAGCAGCGACGCGGACTCCCAGGCTGTCCGATTGGGGCGAAGCCTCATTAAGCAGGTTTGCAAAGCACTTTGAGTTCTCACAGAGGGAGGAAGTAATATTTAAGAAATAAGAATTGTGGATCTGCTGTTAATGTGATTAGAGTAAAGCAGGCATTATTGCGGACTTGAGGGAAACACCGGGCTGTGCCTGGAAAGGCCGGGGAGGCTCTAGAAGGCTCGTACTATGCCTAGCGTGCGGGGACTGTGTCCCACCCCCTGCTCCCCGTTGTGGCAGAAAGGAGGGGCAGTGAGGCAGGGAACTTTCTGAAGCGTCTTTTCAGGGATTCCGGAATTTCGGCTTTTGTTAGGGGTCCCAGGTATGCAAACAGTTGAATAACTGTAAAAATTAGGTTCAAAGTGATAGCCAGTGATAAAAAGCCCTCAGTTCGAATAGTTTTCAGCAGAGCGACTGACCTGCCCTGACCTTCTGCTCATTTCCCAGTGGCCAGTTAGGGCTTGACCCCGCGAAGAAAACCATCAGCTTGGCTGGTTGTCCTCTCTGCCATCCAGGCGTCACCAGGCCCCCCCCTGGGCTTAGGCGACCACTCATGCAGTTTTTATGGCAGTCGGTGAAGGCAGTTTGGAAGTTTCCATCTTGAAAGCCAACACCTCATGGAAAACTTCGAGAAGCATTTTATTTACTAATAGAAACCTCAGCTTGTTAACATTCTTAGTTTGTACTTTTGCAGTACCTTTTCTAGTTAATTAAATAAATTACCCTTTTTTTTCTTTTTGGGGTGACATTGGTTAACAATATTATATAGGCTTCAGGTATACAATTCTACAGTATATCATCGGTATATTGTATTGTGTGTATTGACCCCAAGGCAGGTCTCCTTTCTTCACCATTTATCCCCCCGACCTTTTTCTGCCTCTCCCACCACGCTTGCCCCCTGACAGCCACCATACTGTTGTCTGTGCCTGTGCTTTTTTTCCTTAATTGAGTAGATTATGCTCAAGAAAACAACTTTTCTGCAAGGCAGGAATCAGGTGGAAGGATGCATAAGTTAACATAGATTAAAAACAATAGCCTTTTATTATTCGTGTACATGTGCCATATTGTAGGAAATAAATTAAGCAAAAATGATTAAATGAAAAGATGTCCACCACTCAGAGATCACCACTGTTAACAGCCTACTGTATCTCCTGGAAAATCTATATAAAAATAAGTAAATATAGTATATATTCCAAGTAAATATATTAATTTTAATATGTAAATATAACCAAATTCATTTAAATTTAAAATGTAATCAAAGGCAAGACTTTTTAAAATCTTTTCTGATAATGGCTTCCCTCTTTGAGAATTAGATTAAGTTGACTTTTACAAAGAGGAAAACTAAGGCACAGCCTGGTTCCTAGAGGGCGGGAGTCAAGAACAGATGGCAAGTACGGTTCTTTTTTACTGTTGCTGTCCCCTGTTCAGCCTACGGATACTTTTCATGGTCATAATTGGATAGTTGGAGTAGCTAAGCTTCAGAAGAAAACGAGAGAGAGTGTACTGGAGGTATTCAGGCAGAAATGTTTTAAAATCTCAAACCAAATCTGTTCATGAGAAGAAAGCATGTGCCGCTGTCAGAAGCAGTTATCAGACCCCATGAAGCCTCGCACTGCAGAGTTCCAGGCACTATCATGTCCCCTGAGAGGCCCCTTGGTGACAGGCGGATCTGTGGATGCCCGTGGCTGGGCATGTGTGCATGGGAGCATGCCAGGCTCGTGACCCACCCTTGCATATCGCTTGCAACCGGGGAAGCTGCCCTGGAAAGATGTCTAACTATGTTTCCAGCCTTGGAACGCCCTGACGGGTAGACTGGACTGTCCTGGAGATCCCCAGCAGTAGTAAGGTGTCTCAGACCTCTGAGCCACCACTTCCCACCAGGGCAGGCACAGCCCACACCCTGCAGGAGCCCCCAGGAGTGCAGGAGACAAATGGAAACCACAGACTCTCTGGGGCGTGAGCTAACTGCTTCGTATTAGGGCATTTAGGTTCTTCTTCTTCCTCCTTGACCTGGAAAGCTATTAAACATTAATCCATAATTTTTCAAAGAAGAGTGAGTTAATGTGACTTTATATGGATGCTTTAACATAATGTATAAAAATAAGAGTTTAAAAAAGGAGAACCCATTAGAAACGCATGTTGTCTGATAACACAAGTCACTGCATTTAGTCAAGGAGACAATACATAGTTACTGACTGTGATTAAGGGTTCAGGCAGAAACTGTTAAATAAGTTTTAAAAATACACTTTTAACTTTCGAATAGTTTTAGATTTATGGAAAAGTTGCAAAGATTGTACGTAGGTTTTCTGTATATCCAGCATCCACTTTCTCCTGTTGTTAACATCATCCGCTTACATTTATACTTACGTAGTGTATAGTATAGTACATTTGTCACAAATAATGAACAAATATCGACACTTTTTATTAAAGTACATATTTTATTCAGACTGCCTTTGTTTTCTCTAAAGCCCCGTTTCTCTTCCAGGACCCTTTCTGTGCTATTACACGTAACCACCACAGCTCCTTAGCCTCACTCGTGCAGACCAGTCGCTCCAACTCCCCTTGCTTTTGCTGGCTTAGCTGTCAGGAGCACCAGTCAGACACTCTGTAGAAAGATCTTCAGTTTAGTTTTTTCAGATGTTTTTCCTACGATCAGCCTGGAGTTCAGGCTTCTTGAGACGAAGACCCCAGGTGCAAAGTAACATCCTCCTCCTGTCCTGTGGAGGGTGCACGCAGTGGACAGGAGTGATTGCTGGAGGTCACAAGCTGACTCTGTGTTTGTCCGGCTTTTCCCTGGGAGGTGACTCTCATGCCTACGGTGTAGGGAGCTATGCTCCACCTTCTGGAGGGAACGGTGGCCATATAAATTATTTGGAATTCTTCTGTACAAGGGATCAGTCTATTCTTCCCATTAATTTATTCATGGAATGCTTTAGTTATACTGTCAGGTTGAACTCATGGATATTTTATTCTTTGAGTTACAAGCCACTACTATTTTATATAATGTGTTGCTCAAATTGCCCCAGCTTTGGTTATTGAGAGCTCTCTTAAGGGACTTGATATGGTGTGTGCGTGTGAGATTGTGGCACTTTCTGACTCTCTGGAACTATAAGATACCCCAAGCTTATCCTGAAAATTCCCTGCGCAGCGCTGGGATCAGCCGCTTCTCCAGGGAGCCCAGCTTCCCCCCTCAGCGGGTGTGTTGGAAACAAAGCTCTGGTGCAGGAGGCCGGTCACTAGTGGGCGCTGTTACCTCTAGGTGCTCTCTGCTTGGAGATAACCGAGCGCACCATAAGGGCAGAAATATTTCCCACCGCACTTCCAGGTTCAAGAGCTGCATCTTAAAATAAACTGATAACAGACAGATTGAAGAGGGGAGAAAGTGTATGAACATTCATTACATTTTACTATTATATGCAAAACAGCATTGCAGAAAGATGAACAGCCCCTCCCATCAGTGAGATGTGAGTACTTCTGTACCATCCTGCTAGAGTGCGGGGTGGGGACACAGGCAGGCGGGGGTGGGGAGCAGTGGAGCCTTAGCAGAGCAGGTGGGAGGTGTGGTGATTTCTGACACAGTGTGTCTGGTGTGGTGCTGACTTGTAGTCCCGTCTCCTGTGACAGGAGTCAGCGTTCCCTGGCTGATGCAGCTCCCGGGGGGGGCTTTACATCAACAGAGTCCCTTCTGGAGGGCGGCTGGCAGAGAGGGGAGTTTAGAGAAAGCCACTCCCCCGTTTGTTGTTTCGCAAGTGCCTCAGCTCAGAATAAATAGTGTATCAAATCGCGTATTTTGGGGTGACATGTCCTAAATTACTTCAGTACTAACCTTTTGTGTATACACACATCTATTCTTTTTTCTGTATTTATTCATCTGTAGCTCTCTTAGAGTAAATGTGCTGTCCTTTGCCCTGTATTCAAATTTAAAAAGTTGGCAGCGGATGGTGCCTCACAGCAAGTTTCCTTTCAGTCTTGGTAAGATCATATGTGCCAAATCTACTAAGGAAAATCATTGTCCAATCTCTCCGCCTCCTCTGAGGGTTGGACCGCATTGAAGAACACGGTTCCGTGGGAGCGAAACCCTGCCCACAGCTGAAGGAGCAGTGAACCTCAGGCAAACAGGATGGACGGCAGTGGGGATGGGAGACAATTTTAAGGTTCACTAACGCCGTTTCTCTTGGTGTGAACATTTCCGACAGTCATTGCTGCCAAGAAGGGGCTCGTCTGGTGAATGGCTCGTGTTAGCAGCAGTTCGTCTTACTCGCTCAGCAGAGCTTCTAGCACTTGGGAATGGCATCAGGGAAGCACCTGTAATTTAAAACAAGTATTAATGTTCAGGTCTTTTTGTGTCTAAATCTTTCTGCATTGCAAAAATAATGTCTGCTTTTTAGCCTGAGGATTTTGTAGGCCAGGTTAGTGGGGAAAGCCCGTCATGCACCTGGGTCAGTGTCTGCATCACAGATGGAGCCATGGCACTCGGAAGAAATGGTTCCTACGCTGGAGGAATGGCGGAAGGCCTGGGGAGGCCTGTGTGTGGCCAACATCTGCTGTATCTTAGCATCTAATAAAAATATCAAAAGCAAAACTGACCATGAAGGAAAATGTGGGAGAACCAGTTTGGAAATTCACCGGAAGACAGAAGTGAAGACGCCATAGCTCATTAGACCACAGTCATAGCTGTAAACACCTGGTCTGAGAAAGTTTCACTTTTCAGACAGAGAAAAGTACTTGAAAGAAGAGGAAATAGGGAAGGGAAACCCGATGGAACCATGTAATAGAAGACTTGATAAAATAAACATTGCTCAAAATCATAACAGGTTTTAGCATATTTTCACAGACTAAAAAGATAGGACTTTATGAAGATATGAATAATATTCTCTTAAGCACTACATATAATAGTCTTTACTGGCTTACATGACCTACCTGCACACAGAGTGTATCATATGCCTTGGCGTGTACTGGTTATTTTATGTGAGAGTGTGCGATTATATTTATCTCCATGAGACATTTTTAGTGTGTATTGAAAATAACATTACATAACATAAACTAACAGATTAGTCCGAAATTTCACTTTGGAGTCAGAGCAAGAAACTGTCTGTGGTTCTATAAACGTAGCATAATATCTTGGCCTATCCAGTGGAGTAAAACTTAGAAAAGTGTTTTCAAAGCTGACTTTCTTCTGTGAATTTACAAAGTAGAGCAGAATGGTGTTGGTGAGTGTGACCCCACACCTAAGTTTACTGAAGCAAAGGGGTGACAGTAGAAGCATGAGAGTGTGGTGACAGCTGCTTAGGGACAACAGCAGTTTCTCTTCAGCACCTTAGGATCTTGTTCCTTATTATGGTCATTTTGATTCACGAAGCACTAAGAGTTCACATTTGTAAGAGACGT
The DNA here is from genome assembly GCA_004026545.1 of Mormoops blainvillei. NCBI lineage: Eukaryota > Metazoa > Chordata > Mammalia > Chiroptera > Mormoopidae > Mormoops > Mormoops blainvillei. Next base: position 24,896 of record PVJD01004591.1, on the reverse strand, counting down.
CACAAAGGTTTAGTCATGAGGAATCGAGAATCAGCATTGCAACATAATTTCCTTGTACTTCTCTATCTTTTGACAACAATAAAATAATCAGATCTTTTATGGCTGTCAATGTGTGAGCTTTCTGTGAATTGCGAAGAACATCCTCTTATGTGCACGTGTTTCTATTGGACAACGATGTGTAGCATTTATTGAACGTTTGCTACGTGAGAGGCGCTAGCTAGGATATGCAATAATATACTCAGTCATAACAATTACTCTATTTTATACAGGTGAGTCTTGGTGTCTAAATAGATGTGGGTATGACTCACACGAATTGTACAGGTATTAACTGGAGAACCTAGTCTTATATCCAAGTCTGACATAAAGAGATCTTCTCATCTGAACATTGGTTTGCACGTGGTCCTGATGTTTTCTTGTAACTAAAGGGAAGTCAGGCCTCAGCACCGCTACAGTTTCGGTGATTGGCTTGCGGCCATTGTTTTGCTTGAGCTTGCTCACCCCTAAGATTCCAGGGATAAAAATAGCAGCTAAAATTACTCTTAAGGGCCCCAAAACATTCTGAGCCAAGGCTGGAGAAAGCTCTTTTCAAGTGCCTACTGAATTTCCAAATATGGCCGCCGAGACCTTTTGTGCTAAAAATATATAGGAAAGTCATGATTAGGGCCAAATCTCCAAGTCATAAATCACATTGCAATAGTGTGTTGGGTGTGTGTGGGGGGAGGGGATAAGGCTTCTGTACAAATGAGTTCTGTTCAGCCATTGCAATTGCTGTTTAAGCTTGCTCTAGAAGTCTAAAGCTTCAGAATGCTCTGGAACTTGGGAAAGGTGCAGAAAGCACCGACTCACCTGTGTCTAGGCTGGAATGTACGCAGCTTCCCAGACACACCTGGACGATGGTTCATCTTGATGTCTTGTGCGGCCCTATCTGAGGGACTCATTAGTTCGTAAAGGGCCTCGTTAAATATATTAAGGAGTAATAAGGGCATCAAGAAGCCACTGAAAAAAATCCAGGCCAAGAAGATCAGACTTATGTTTTAGAAATAGTTTTCTAAGTATACAGTGGGAAATGAAGGCGGGGAAACCAGTTAGGATTCTGAGCTAGCAATCTAGGTGAGATAGCGGTAGTGTGGACTAAGGCAGCGACCCTGGGAATGGGGGGAGCAGAAAAACTAAAGACGTGTTTAGGAAGCAAAGCAGATGTGGTGGTTGGTTGTGTGTGGGTAGTGCAGGAGAGGGTGGTGTAGTTTGCTGAGATTGGAGACGCAGGAAGAAGAGAAGGTTCGGCAGAAAGACTCTGAGGTCTTCTTTTGGGTAGAGTTGCAGGTACAAATGCGAGGCAAGGACTGCACGTGTGGCCTGACTTCTGTGCTGTGCTCTGAACTGGAGACGTGGAGTGGTGCGTGCTCAGTGTGAAAGGTAACTGAGGCCGTCGGAGGGGAGCCCTGTCCAAGTTGACGTAGAGAAGGACGAGAGGACAGGCTGCTGGAAGGAACCCCGAAGAACACCAAAAATTAAGGGTTGCGCCAAAAAAGAAGAGTTACCAAATACTCCAGGTCCGACGATAACCTTGAAGCCATAATTTGTACACGAGTTTATATTCTCTCTGGCCACGCCTACTATTAGCAGTGCTAGCAGGTATGAAAGTCTGATTTTCTTCTACTCTTTCAGATCGTAAAGGCATGCATTGGCAATGAAAACATTTTAAGTAGCCTGAAATCAGCAAGCACTTGTAAGACCACTTAAAATGTAATGTGGACGTCAAACAGACAGCCTCGGTGGCTCAGGCCCAGGCGCTGGGCGCGCCGAGCCTCTGCCCGCCAGCCCTCGTTCCCTGCGCCCCGCGGCAGCAGCAGCCAGAGAGGGCCCTCGGGCGAAAGCGCGCGACTGCGCAGAGAGGTGACGGCCAGAAGACAGCCCGGTCCGGGCTGCCGCGTGGGAAAGGTCCCCAGACATTGTGGGTAGATCGATGGGGACTTGCCCGGGTAGCTTCCTTCTTTCCTGCAGGCGTAGCAGCGGGAACGTGGCCTGTACAGCGGCCGATCGGAGGGGTGCTGACGGGCAGGGCAGGGGAAAGGGGCCCCGACTTGGGTTTGCCGGCTTTCGCAGTGCGCATACTCCCGCCAGAGGCAATTTCGAGCTCGACGCCCCTGAGGGCGAAGCTCAGGAAAACAGGCGCGCAAGTCGCGCTGGCCCCGCGGCCGCCTGGCCCAGGACCAGCTGACGGGGTCCAGCCCTGGGCGACGCCTTGGGCTTGCAGCTGAAGACACACGAGGGCAGAAGTCTACACAATACTTAGTTTTTACTTGAAGGAAAATTGATTTATTCATCTGCTGTCAGTTCACTCGTAGGTCATTGTATTGAGGGCCAGTGATATGCGTGATGTGTACATTAATGATCTGATAACATAACATTGTAACTTTTATATCTTTATTCATAATCAATAAGTTTCTAAACGTGGCTTGTATCTGAGATTTAAATAATCGAGAATCATTTTCAATCTTCTTATGTTATAAACGAAAGAAATTGCCAGTTTCTTTTTATTCCAAGATATTAGCATAATTCACATTTTAATATATTTTATAAAAGAAAATATTTTATTTCCACCCAATAAGCAGTTTTTTCTCACCAAAACAAAAGCAAAACTTGATGGCACACTGCTTTAACCAATAATATATAAAGAAAGAATAACAGCAAACATCTGATTCCTTTATGTAATTTAATATATATCCTGTGAGCAGTGCACAAGTATAAACAGTGTACTAAATAATTACTATTGAAACTTACTTTCAAAATATTTTTACTAGGTACTGGAGCAACCAGAGCTGATATTACACATGCTTTTTTTTTTTTTTAACATTCTAAAGGAAAATTAAAATTCCCAGTGGCATTAGAAATGAATGTACTTTTAAATATTTAATGTAGATATACAAAATCTCATGATTTCTATTAAAAACCTTACCAAATGTGCACAAAGACACCTTTTTAAATACAGTAACTTGCACTTATGCCAGGTTCATAAGTTACTATAAAAATAGTGCAAACCCAATAAAAACACAATGATATAGTACAAGGTTTTATTTTAATTAAAACTTTGAGAGGTCTGCATTTATACAAATGCGTACTCTTTGGTGCTCTCTCACTGGCATTTTTGTTCATAAATGACTAATTTTAGAAATCTAAGTTGAACATTTTAAGTCAAGTACCTGCCTCAGAATGGAAGACACCGAGAACTTACAAGTTTTTTGAAACAGAGCTGGGTAAAAGCTTTACAAAGTGCAGAAATAAAAACTTTACATGCTCTAGTTTTTGCCCTGCCAAAGATAAAAATGCCCCGTTGTCCCATTTTCCTGATTTAAATTTAATTTCTAGATAATTATCTTAACTACATTTCTTTTGTTTATATAGAAGGTCTCTGAGACAAAATGTAAAGATTTTAGGTTCTCTAACAAAATCCAAAATATCAGTAAGTGTATTTAAAGAAACGTTTATTTCCACATAAAACTCCAAAGTGCTGAAATAAGACACATTAGTAACACAGTGGGCCAATTATTGACTTGGCTTTAGCCTTAGAGGAATATTATTATAACTGGCTGTTAGATCCTAGATTTAAGCATTTGGTTTTATACAGCAGTTATGTCCTTTCCAATATAGATATCAAAGAAAAACGTCGCGCTTTTTTTTTTTTTGAAAAGAGTAGTAAAGTATTTTAGCTATAATACAAATCAGTTGGGGAGGTTATGGCAAGATAAAAAATAGAATAATTGCTACGAAAGAACTATAAACTAAATGTCTGAAAAAAAACTACACTGAAAATGTTTCTTTAGGAAAAAAATTATGCAACCTATTAGATACAAAAGGAAATAGCATTGCCATGGGGTTCAATCAACTATGGACCTGGCTTATAAGACTTTAAAAGTTCACAGAAAGTAATTAGCACCAGAATTTTCTAAAACTTCAAATGATATACTGAAGTCATTCAAGTCCCATAAAAACATTATATTTAACTTGAGAAGTTTCCCCAGCAAAATAAAATGTATTCCGTTCAATCTATAGAAGATGTGCTAGCTGTACTTCATCAAAATAGTTACGTAGTGTATAGTAATTCTCCACACATTGGTTAGGGATCAGTAGGGACACCAGGAATCCAAATTATTTCCCAAATAATATGGGGTTATTTGGTGGGGTGGGTGGGGAGCAATTCTCCAATTAAAACTTCTTTTTAGCTTCCCGTTTCATCCTTTTTCTTCCAGAGTGTTTATTGGGGCTCTTTGCCAGACTCATACTGTTGTCCGATCTGAATGCCATGCTCTGGTGTTCTCTCTGCTCACTCTGGTGAGTTAGTTAAGAATCGGCCCAGGAACAGGGTGTTTAAAAGTGGGCACACATCACAGTAGTAAATCAAGAGTTTTGAATAAGCTACAAAATGTATATTCAACCATGTTATAATTAAGAGTTGAGTTTAATTTTACACAACATCCACTTACAAATTTAATTACAAAATAGCACACAATTATGAAACAAGGCAAACTTTTTGGCTTTCACGTAGTGAAGTACGTAACTTCTCCAATTGCATACATGGCCACCAAACGTCAGGTACCAGCCCAACAGCCGCATCTCACTGCTGCATATAAACAATGACAAGGCAAAGAACGGCGACCAGTCCAAGGGCTTGGAGGCCAAGGAACCACAGCAGGACCCAGAAGAAAACGACTATCACTGGCTCCACAGTCTGTTCTCCAAGATTCACCCTGGTGAAGCCCATGTGGAGGAGGCTCTTGTTCAGTCCACCAAAGAGGGTTCCCATCTTCTTGTAGTCATCCCCAGAGGGGTCACCAGTGCGGCTTTGTGATTCTTCACCATTCTGAAAGAGAGAAAGAGATGGTGGGGGGATGGAGGGAGGGAGGGAAGGAAGGAAGGAAGGAAAAATGAAAGAAACGAAAGAAAGAAAGAAAGAAAGAAAGAAAGAAAGAAAGAAAGAAAGAAAGAAAGAAAGAAAGAAAGAAAGAAAGAAAGAAAGAAAGAGAAAGAAAGAAAGAAAGAAGGAAAGAAAGAAAGAAAGAGAAAGAAGGAAAGAGAAAGAAAGAAAGAAAGAAAGAAAGAAAGAAAGAAAGAAAGAAAGAAAGAAAGAAAGAGAAAAGAAAGAAAGAAAAAAGGAAAGGAAAGAAAAGGCAGACAAAACGGAACGTAAACAGAAGTAGGGAAAGATCTTTAAGGATCACGTCTATCTCACAGTTCTTTATCTTTCAAAGACAATTCTTTATATTAAATTATCTTTGTTAAAATAAATGGTTTAGTTGCTCTCTCCTCACTAGACATTAACACTGTTACAAAAGAAAAACTATGCCATGTAGGTGACATAGTTGTAATTACAATTTATTAAACCTAATTTCTTTTAGGGGTCACGATTCAAATCAGTAATTATTTGCTGATATCCACTTGCTCATAGTAGGTGCAAGTTGGAACATTATTCTTATTTATTAAAAAAAAACTTTAGAAGTAGGGTTTCACATAATAAAAAGTATTAAATATGGTAAGCATGCAGTCTATGCCAAAGGTGAGTTAATTAGCTTAAAAAGACAGAAGTCATTTGCTCAAAAGAGCCAAGGAATTGGAGGAAACTTCGATGGGCTATTCAAACATGTGACGCAAACTTTGATTCCTTTAGTAGAAACCACAAAGTTATCATGTTACGCTCCTGTCGGTGAGAAGACACGTTGGCAAGACGGCACTTTTCTCTGGAAGCTCCAACAGAGAAGCCATTTCCCCAGCTTTTCCAGCTGCCAGAGGCACCCTCTCACCTTGGCTCCTGGCCCCGTCCTCTCCGACTCTTCTATAATTTTCCCCTCTGACCTCTGCTTTTAAGGACCCATGTGATTAGGTCGAACCCACCTTGAGAATCCAGGACAGTTTCCCCATCACAATTTCCCATCTTAAATTTAATCACATCTGCAGCATCTCTGCCATGCAAGGTGCCATACGCACAGGCTCCAGGGACTATGTGAGTGCCGTCGTGGGGGAAGGACCATTGTTCTGCCTCCAACAATATTTTATATTAAAATTAATTCTTTATTTCCTGTCATTGGTTTTGATAGGAAGGGCAAGGTTTTAAAGGCAAGAACCACATCTTACAAATTTTAATATTAGAACTTAGTATATTGTGCTGGGCCAGGCCATTGTGGACTCATAATAAATTTTTCAAATACAATAGAAATATTCTACAGTAACAACGTAAGGCAAAAACTAAACTAAACAAACAAAAAACCCACTTGATACATAAAATAGTAAACCAGTACAGAAATGCTGGTGTCTTTCCCACCCTAACCTTAATCACTTTGTGTCTCTGCCAAGTTTTGTTGTTTGCACATGGGGTTGCAGTGGAAGGACATCTCAAATACAGCTTCCCTCATGATCATACTCCACTACTGACTATGACATGCATTTTGAAAAGCAGTCTCACCAACATTGTGATATTTTTCCATGATAAAAGACATGCATAAAAATAAAGGAGCATTACAAATGATTCAAAACCCTTCTTTACAGGCATACAAAATTAATAAAAAGAAGTTAAAAGTGAACCCTTAAGTAATCACAGGATTTTTAAGAGAGAAAGACCCTTGAAGGTTATTAAATCAAAGTCTCTTACTTTAGAAGCAAGGAATAAGAGGTTAAGTCACACAGCCTATTAAAAAACACAAGCTTTGGAAGTAAAAAGAGAGGATTCTGACTGGGCCCCGGCACGTATGAAGGGAACACTAAGTACCACTGCCCCGCGGTGGCCCTGTGAGGGACAAAGCAATACCTGCCTCATAGAGTTATGAGAATGTAATGAAGAAACAGATAAAAAGCTTTTAGAACACACTATAATCACTTAAAAGTATGGTAGCTATTATTATGACTATATTTTTGGCAGGATTTATGTCGTGATTTTTATTGTATCAAGCCGCCTGAGTTAGTTAATACCTTAGTGATTGTGTCTCATGATAATTAAGGTCAGTTGTCTTTTTCTCCAAGTATTATGACAATTTAATTATACAGAAGTTGAGGTGGGACGTTTTCTTACCTGCGGAGAAACCTGTGCGCACCAGCATGGCCACACCCCTGTCTAGTCACCGTCAGAAGGGCACGAGCTGCACCCATTGCACAAGCTTCTCCTGAGCGGGTCACAGTTTAAGGTTCACTTTCACCCGTTTGGCCCACACGGTACCACCTGTTTGTTGTATCCGATGTGCAGCAGGGAGATATGCTGGTGTTGCCTGTCTGGTATTTATTCCACCGTCTTCTGCTAGCTGCACCTTGACCTAACTTTGGGGAAACCATCCGCCACGCACGCTTATTCCCTGTGTTTTGGTGGAAGATGTCCCCCTTGCCCAGGCCCAGGCCCGGACAATGAGAACCTTGCATTTCCTGGGACTTATGATTAATTAAGGAGTGAGCTGTAATTCAAGAAAGGCTGAGAGCTCTGCCTAAGACTTTTGCTGCAACTACTGGAAAGGAGATGCTTTTTACTTTGCTGGTTCGCGGGGAAGATGAGGGGAGAGTTTGCTGTGGATGAAGCCGACATGAAGTAAAGCCCAGAAAAGACCGAGTCGCCGTGGTTTGAACACCTGAGTTCAGCAAACGCATCCGCCTCAGGTCTTTTTAATGACCTGAGCCAGTAAGTTCCTACTGCGCAAAGTCTAGCGGGAGCTGAATCTCTGTCACTTGGAACCCAGAGTTCTGACTATAGACGAAGATGGTAAAAACTAATAGCTATTATTAATTTAATGTTAACTATATGCCAGATATTGGGTTAAGCAATTTCCATTCATCATGCTTTCTGATCTTCGTTCATCACAATAAGTATTGTTAGTCAAAGCCTGTGCTCTTAACTGTGGTGCTCAACTACTTCCTCACTAGGTTGGTTTTATTGTTACTAGCAACAATTAACATGAAGAATGTATCGATAAAAATTTAAAAAGCACAATTAACAGGGGTCATCTGAGTGAAAATTTTAGCTATGACTTCATAAAAGTTTTCAAAAACTACGTAAGAATAAGAAAGGTTAAGTAGTCACACAACTCAAAAGAATACCAAGTAAAACTAAGGCACTGATTCCCCCTTGCACCTTTGGTGGGTCTTCCTTAGCTGTCACGTAGAGCCGCCCTCCACGACGCCAGCCCATGGGCGTCAGAACTAGCAAGGCCAGCGAGTCAGGTGTGCGTCTCGAGACGCACGCCAACCAAATGGGACATGGCTTTGGATAACACATCGTAGTCTGTGAATTGAGGGTTAGTGAATGAATGAATGAGTGAATGAACAATCCTAAATTTTCCTCCCACTCCTCTCTTTCTCTATCCCTCTCCTGCAGGTAATTTCTTAACATGCTACTTCCCAGAGAAAAAGGAAGTAGTCAGAAAAGAGCTTCCTTAACTTTGCAACACAAAATAAATCAACTACCTGTTCAGGCCCATCGCCCTGCATTCTCTTTTGTTGCCAATGAGGAGCTGAGGAAGGAAGTATTCCTCCTCCGTTGCCCAAGCCCTCTTCCCTAGGCTTGGGCTCGCACCCCGTTCTACCTTACATGACCCCTTTCCCACTCTCTCTCTGCCTCATACACGTTTAATCTTTCCCTCTCAAGCAACTCCTTGTCATCAATCCTGATAAATGCTTAGGTCTTCCCCTGACAAAACACTTGCTCTGAGCCATACCCTCCACCCACTTCGTGCTTGTACTTGTCCTTCATAGCCAAGCTGTTGGAAACAATTCCTTTTCTTTATCTTTGTCAAGAACTGTGAAGAGGCTGACGTTACCCACTTTCGAAGGTTACGAACGAGGTGGCCTGTCACAGCTTTGCGGACGCTGCAGGACACCAAGACGCTTGGGTCAGAGACAAAGGACTCCGTGGCGCATGCCACAGGAAGCATTTGTTAATGCAAAAAGCACTAACAGTTGCTGAATGTCTGTGCTGTGCTGGGCAGTGTTTCAAGTACTTTGATCTTCAGAACATACAGGACACCGAGGAAGACAGAACGTAATTCAGCCAATACGGCCAGGAGCCCATGGTAGAGGCGCAGTTTCAGGCTCCTGCAGCCCCTGCTCTGAAGCTCTCACGCTGCACTTTTTCCTTAAAATGTCCAAGCCACCCTGTAATCATTCATGTATTATTTGCTCTACTGTATCAGTTGTTAACAGCAGTTCAAATAGTTACTCTTGTCTTATATTTATATTCAGCAAAAGTAAATCATTTGTAAATAGTTTTGTGTGTTTACCTTTGTCTCGCTGTGCAGTGTGGTGCTATGAAAGTGGTAATCTATTTGCGTGTGCTGGCGCCAACCTTTCCCGCACTGCGTTCAAAGAGTTAAAGGGTAACGTGGCTGCATGTCTAATACAGCTATGCAATATTTGAGTCAGCCTTGTTACAATTTAGTTCCCTTTAAAATTAACATTTTATGATTAATTTCTGACTAAGAACTATAATGGGATTTGGTCTCATTGCAATGTTAACAGTACTTATTTTTCAAAAAACTGTCAAAATGCCACTGATATAACAATGTTTGGGAGTTGTGTACTGTATTCTGCACTATAACAGTTTCTTGTTTTATGCATTGCACCTTTTGTCAAATCCAGTAAGCTGCTAATTTTTTCATTGCAGTTCCGAAATAACCACTGCAGTGGAATTCTTATTTAATGATATGTCTAATAAGTTATCTATCAGCCATTTTTACTAAATAAGGAAAAAAAGTTTAAATGATTTTCATTATTCATGACACTAAAGAGTCTGTAGGAATCTAGTCTTGTCGATAAAGGATGTGAGTTTATGTCATTTCTTATGGGAGAATTCTCTGAAGACAGTACATCTACGTAAAGCCACCCTGTTTTATAATATAGCATGTTCATTGTGGTGATTTTAGGTGATATACTGAAAACGACAAGCGTCGACCTTTGTCCTGTGTCTGTAGTTACATCACAAAGCCAGCAGCCTCTCCGCCCAGCTTGGTTTGCACCTGCGTTTCATGCGAGGGGAGCGCTGCAGGCTGTGGCCAGCACAGATGACGATTTGCCAGACCGAGAGCTCACGCTCGCAGGAAACCACACTCCGGTGCCTGTCACGTCCTGCCAGAGAACACTCGTCTGTGATCACTGAGCTCCAGTAACTCACAGTCCTTGAACCACAGAACAGTCTGGCTCATAAAACAAGCCCTTCAGTTAATTCAGTTCAGTTCAATAAATAATAATTGAATGCCTATCATGAGCAAGGTAAGTGCCGTGGAGGACATAAAATAACCTAAACTCCCTGACATCCCATTGCTTAATATATAAGGAAACAGATAAGCTCAAATCACCATATTAAGATACTGCCACCTGCCCCCTTCCTGGGGAACACGACCCAGGTCTTTGTAAAGATTCACAGTTTTCTTCTCCTCTTCCTCAGCCTGACTGCCCCAGGTTTCCAGACTGGGATCTCGCACATTAAACATTTCCACACGGATGTCTTCTAGGAGCCTCAAACTCAACATGCCCTGTACCCAGCTACTTACTGCCTGCCCTACAGCTGGTCTGCCTCCAGGGCCCCCCGTCGGTGAGTGGCACAACCCAGGAGTGTGCACAAAGACTGCCCATCACTCCAGAGGCTCCACCTCTTTTGTCCTCGGTGTCCACCTCAGACGTTCATTGTCCCCCGAGCTCGTGTGAGACCCCATGGGGCGTCTCTCCTGGTGCCACGGTCTCTCTGGATGGAGCCGTCGTGCTCACCAGTCGTGTTACTAACGCCTGCACGGTTTGTGCCCTGAAGACGCTCACCTTTTACATTCCCCCGGCCCAGAGGAATTATTAGAGAAATATTTTAATCTCTTCAGAAAGAAAAAAATCCCTGTAGTTTTCACTTGATTTTCCCCATTTTAAAATGGAATCCCCCATTTTATTTGCTTAGTAGCTATTTGTTCAACAAGCCTTTTAAACACACATATTCCAAGCATCTGCTCCTCCCAAAAATGCCATAAGGTGGGTGCTGTTAGATGCTAGAGGTCAACTGCGGTCCCCAGAATCAGACAACCGCCAGGTCTGAATGCACGAGGCTTCTGACCCTGAAATCTGAGCCCTTCCTGAGAAGCTGGGCTGCACACCTCTGAACCCCTTATTGCAATCAAATGGAGGCAGGTATTTAAAAAAAAGCATATACTGAAACAAATTCATTATCAGGTGTGATTATATGATGACACTCCTGAGGTTATGTACCTTTAAAAGAGAAAAGTTGCTAACTGAAGCCTATAATTAATTTACATTTTCCTCTCATTTTTCCACAAAGAATTTGAATTAGCTTATAGTAACAACGAATGAAAAATATAATAATAAAGCACAGAGAACCGCAATGGGCATGGGTGAGGAAGAGCCGAGGCTCCAGAGCGCCGCAGACGTGCGGCCACAATCACTAAGAATGAGCCTCTGGGTTGGCCCCGCTCCCAGCGAGTCACAGCCGAGGGCCCAGCCCTCTCGGTAATTCCCGCTGCAGCCTCTGCTCCAAGCGCAGCTCAGTGGGCCCTCGCGACCACCCACTTAAAGAGCACCTGCCTTACACCCACATGCCCGTCCACGTTTCCCGCTTGCGTTTTTCCCATGGCCTTGCCAGCCCGCTGAAGCAGTGCCGATTTATTCATCGTCTGTCTCCCTACCACGTCGCAAGATGAATGAGGGAAGAAATCTGGGCCCGTTTCTGTTTGTTGCTTGTCACTCCAGGTGCCTGGAGCCGTACCTGGAAAATGGTAGGAGCTCAGTATATTTTTTGAATGAATGAATGAAAAGCTGTCAAGAAGTATATGCTAGCCAGACAAAGAACAAATAATAAATACAAAAAACTGTCTCTAATACAATGGCTACAATTTGTTGCTAAAGTAATTGATATTCAATGATACAAATGGAGAAAGAAAATATCTTCAGTACATGGCCAGGAAGTGAGAATAACTTAAGCCTTAAAATATAGCTAAATACTGAGTGCCCAAGGACAGGCTGCCAAAGTTAATCATTTAACCCCAAAGGAAAAATACTGTCATCAAGAAGTGACAGAATCATCACACCCTTCTCATTATATTAGTGTTAAATAAACTATGTATACATACAGAATAATGAAGGAGGAATTTTGGTGTTTTCTTTAAATTTTTTCTTAATGTATTTATTCTTAAGGGTTTTATACTGGGCATTTTTATCGATACTAAGGATGGTTATGCTAACTGGTTAGTTCTCTGTGAAAAAATTACCTCATTCTTGCCTTTCTTTAAATTTTAAAAGCTTAAATTAAATGTGGTCGCATACTCCCGTGAAACTCTTGAACAAAATGGTCTCTGGAACCAATAACTGTTCAACACGTGGAGAAAATATGCTGGGATGATCTGAACAAACAATTGGGGATTGTGCACTAAATAAAAATTATACATAGCTATGGAATCCTTAGGGCACCAATCTTGTTCTCGACAAACTTAGTTTTCAGCAGTGATCTTCGCATCAGGGTAGTTTCAGTTATATAACTCAGCAGAAAGAACTTCAAATATAAATCAACCCTTGCTTTTCACACGCATATAAATTATGCATTTTCACATATACATTGAATGTATATATACAGTGTTACCATGGAAGAAGATTAGAACTGATATTTTCTAGTAGCATGAGGTACTATAAACGGAGAGGTCGTTCACAAATTAATCTACTCTGTGTAGCGAACTTTAGAAATTTTTCTTTATTACTATAAGGAAATTAAGAATAAGTAAAAAATAAAAAACAAAAACAAAAAACAGGGTGTCTCTGGCAAACTAAGCAATGTTTAGAATACTGTTTAACCTTTATGGCTTTTGAGCTATTTTACAGGTCTGTAAATTACAGATATGTGACAGCAATGCAAAATAATTTTTAACTGTAGATATGCAAACAGATTTATTCCAGTGTAGGTTCAACTGTCTTTTCTCACTTTGACGATGGAAAAAGTCAGTTAGTTTCATGCCTATGTGTAAGTTACTTTCAATATACCTTTTCTCCATATACATTTTTGTTTCTTTAATTTCTCCTTTGAATTGGTTGTAACATTTGCCTAGTTCCCTCATTAATAAGGAGTTAAATAAAATCCTTAACATGTAATTTTATACGTAATAAATGCTACAATTTTATTTCTTTTTGAAAATTATCCTCTAACATTGCTCTTATTGAACTGGCTGATCTGAATTTTAGCTTCTGTTAGTTTTCGGTTTCATTTACGATCTTTCCTATGTTCAGCTGAAGAAAATTAAAAACAAAATGACAAATTTAGGCCAATTACATAAATGAATAACACTCGGCATTCCAAGACCCTGTGTTCCTAGGTCTTTACCTTCACTGACACTGGGCTGGTTTTTAAAGGCAGCACGTCGAGGCGCGTGCCCTTGCCTGAATTCTCTCAGAAGCACCGCAGGGCCCTTAGCTCAATGCTCTATGAACACCACTTTTTTTTTTTTTTTTTTTGCTGTAGATTCTGAAAGCAGAGTAGGTTCCTCTTAAAAGCGAAGTTCTCTCTCTTCAAAACAAAATTTTTGGTCAGAGTAGTTTCCCTGGGAAGCCACACTGCTTCAGCAAAACTATCAACTGAGCTTTTACCAGCAGTGCCATTTTGGGTAGACGTTGTCACAGACTCTACATGGTCTCGGAGATGCCAAGGTGATTGTCTGAAGCGTTTGCCACGTACTGTGTGCTCCGCTCCCCGGGAAGCGAGCCTGGGAAGCGCAAGTGGGAAGTGGCAAAGAACAAACATGCTGACAAACAAATAAGGGGATTTCAACTAGTGTGAGAGCTACGAGAAAAATAAAACAGTGCTCAGAGGCAGATGGGGAGACGGGAGGTTCTTTCTGCAGCGCAGGCAGAGCTGGGGTCTCGCAGAGGTGACAGGCAAGGCGAGGACATGAAGCTCTGCCAAGCGGAGGCCTGGGGCCAGGCGCCCAGGCAGGGGCTGCAGACAGAGTCGAGCTGACGGGGATAGCACAGTGATTTTGACTCCGATTCACAGTGAGAAGTCCAGCTCCTTCCTTGACCAAGAAGGCAGAAGCTGGAGTTCCACGACACGACGCTCACGGCACGTGTGAGGCACCCCGATCACACCGCACCCAGTCGACGTCACAGCCGACGCTGCAGGGTGGACAGCTCGGACTTCCAGTGTGAGTTTGAATCTCAATTCTGCAATTTACTGTGATGTTTTTAAGCTGTTGCTCCAACTCCCTGTGCTGCGGTTTTATGCTGTAGCTTCAAAGTGGTGACGGTAAGAGTATGTGCTCGTGAGGTTTGATACCAGATTTCTCTCCAGGAAGACTAAACTGATTTATACTTCTAACTTTAAGGTACTCTTATTTCATATACTGTTTCTCAAAACCCACACAGGTCATGTTTTTAATGTTTAATAACTGGATGGGTGGAAAATCATCCCCACCAGTCAGTCTGGGTTTCTCTTGCACCAGTGAGATACGTTTCCTGCTCACTGGGTATTCAGCAGAGCTGCAGTTTCATTTACTACAAAATGTACCAAAAGTAGATGTTAAATTTGAAAATTTACAAAAATATAAAAATTTATTAACTAGAAAAAGCTTATTAACTAGAAAAAAATATTTTCAAGTAGATAAAAATCAATAGAATATCAGCTAGTTCTTTAATTAGACTTTGAAATTATTGTAAACTGAGAAATACTAAAACTTATACTCATTTCAGTCCTAACCACCATTGTAAATGGCAACAATCAGGTGTCTGTCCTTAAAAATGACTGTCCTCAATTCTCAACTTGCGGTGACTAGAAGTGACTAGAGCTTCTGTTACATGAAATTACCTTTGAGAACCAGAGAAAAAGGAGCTCTGAATTCAATGAGACTTATGAAATTTGCTGGTCATTGGAAATCAAAATTAAATTCCTGTTCTGTAGTTGGTCTGCATAAGTCCAAGTAAAATTTTGATCAAGAGAATGAAAATAAAAAAGTTTTTTAAAATTAATTGGAAGAGGGAATAAAAAAAAATCTCAAACACAGATGTTAGAAAAAGTAATAGGAAAGGGAATAAAGTCAAAACCACAAACAGAAATTCAATTTTCTTACCACTGTGTTCAGATGTTAAATATTAATAACAATCTTTTCCTTCATTCTCCATAAAGTTCAGACATGGGTGCCTTCCCTCTCCTGGATCGAGTTTTGATAAACTAGAGTTGTTGCCATAAGAAAACAGCAAGAAAAACACAGTCCATGGCTTCCCCTCCCTTGGCAAGATAAGGCGTAGCTGCCAATGAGGCGGCATGGAAAAAACCACTAGATACGGGAAAAATTAGATTAGGAGGTAGAAAGCACCTTTTCAATTAAGTTAATTAGAAATTTGATTTCTTTGCTCAAATAAAACTACTCTTTGCTTGTCTTATCAATTCTCTGAAGTGCACACACGTGAATATATAACCGACTTCATGAGAAACACGGCTCGTAAGGGCCCAGGGCGTGTGAGGCAGCGGCTGCTGTGCAGGAAAGGACTGCAGCGCAGAGAGGACGGAAACTGAAGGCAGTGAGGCCAGGGCCGAACGGAGGTGTGGCTGGAGATCCAGTTTCTCCTCTGGCCGCAAAGGGCCAGTGCCTGGTACTTCCAGGTTTCCCTGTGACCTTGCTTGACAACTTTTCTTGAACAGGAAATTGGGCACAAGCGGCCCAGAGGAGGGTGGGCCTTCTTCGTCCGAGGACAGAAAAGTAACTGAAGAGGTCCACAAAAGCAACAGAACTTCAGTTTGTGTGACTGTCGCGTTTTAGAGAAATGATCTGGAAATTGTAACAGTCAGTAACATGTACTGTATGGAAATCTAAAACTACGTGTACTGAAAATGCGTTTCTACTATGTGGTTAGTTGAGAGGAATGATTTAGAGATTCTGCTTTGAACGATGGTTTGCAGAGAACGAAAGATGCCTGAGATGTGCAAAAACCACTCCCTGCGTTACCCTAGTGATTGGCTGTCTCAGGAATAAGGTGAGGTTAAGCCTGAACGAGTTTAGTTTAAGATGAGTTTAGGTCTGAATTCGTCTCAACTGATAGCACTTGATAGAGTGTCGCTTGTAACTGCTTTTAAAAGACATGACAGGAAGTGGGTGTGAACGAGTGTCTGGTGTGAGCTACACAGGCTCCCTGTGTACTCGAGGGACACCTGGGTCTGGTCTGCTCACCAGAGAGCGAACCACTTGGCCCGGGGCGGGGGCGGGGGTGGATGTGGCACACAAGCGTTGGCTTCTTACACTTTGCCAAGAGTTCAAGTGTAACATCTAGGGAAAACAGGTAGCCAGCTTCCTTATACATGTTTCATCACTGACCCCGCACGGAGGTCAGCTGTGGTGAACTCTGTGGGGTGACTTGTTTATTCTCTGTTCCAGAGTCATACTCACAGTGAGGCCCCCAGGCAGCGTCAGCGTCACTTGTCAGAGGTGCGAAGCCTCAGGCCTCATACAGACCATCTCACAAGAGATGGCGTGATACCCACAGACCCTGAGGAGCACTGTGCCAGCCCACTTTCCTCCTCGGGTGACTTTCTAAGTGCGGTCTGGGAGACCCCAAAACAACATTTCTCCATATTTCTTTTCGGTTAGGGTCCCGGTTGGAAATTAGGTCCCAAAGGAAACACACACCAGTTGCACGCTGGGGGCTGCTGCAAGCACACGTCTCATTAACTCCTAACCCTCCCCCAAACCCTGTGGGGCCGCCACAACTGCTCGTTCCTTCACACAGATGGAGAATCTGACACCTGAGAGGTTAGTTAACTTGCCTGCGTAACTGTGACTATGCGGCAGAGTTAGGGTTCAAACCTCGGTATTCTGAACCCAGAATCTGTACTGGTGATCACATTTCCGATGCTTGGTCAAATGGAAAGCATAAGACCTCCCTCCTCTGCCATTTTTTAAAAAAGAAATAATCTTGTGGAACACGTCTTAGAAAGTGCTGTTTACAGAAGTCCCTCCTTTTAATTACTTAAATATCTAGGAGCCAGCATTGGTCTGAAAGTTCCAGGACCTGCAGAGGCAAGAGACAGAAATGCAGCACTACCACCAGAAAGGCAGCAAAAGCAACCTTCTATGTAGACGCTATGCTTATATACCTAGAAGATGCAAAATAAACAGATCTAAGAGATACTGGTATTTATTAGTATTAGAATTAATAAAAGAATTCAGAAAAGTGGCGAGTTAAAAACTAAATATGTAAGAACCAATATCTAGAAACCAGCAACAAAAGCACAATATGAAAAAAAAATCAATTTCACAATACCAAAAACAATATAAAAATTTAATAACAGTTTGTAAAGCCAGGTAGAAAGTGGATTATTCAATGACTAGGAAAAAAAAAAAGATTAGTTCCATATCTCATATCATACATGAAGTTATTCAAAAGAGATTAGATACACAGAGTGAAAAAAGAAAACAATAAAAACACCCACGCAAAAGAAACTATTGCTAGATGTTGATTGATTGTAGGATTAGAAAGACTGTTCTAAACAAAGATATAGAGAGATATTTGTATATATGCGTGTGTGCGTGCAATTACCAAAAATCCTCTGGGTAATAAAAATTTAAAGCATTCCTAAATCAAAAATATCATAAGCAAAATTATAAAGTGAATAGCAAGCAAGGAAATATGTGAAATAAAGGATAAGTATCTTATGATGACATCAGAAAAAATGGTCACAGAACATGACTTGAAAAATACAAAGGTTCAACCTGTGTATGAATGGTTTAGTAAACCCCTCCAGCGGCACTGCATCACCACGTATCACGGTGCGGCAGTTTCGCCTCCGAAGTTGGCGAAGGTTAGTCTGTGGCCGTGCCGCTCACGGCTGTGGGGATGGCTCGCCTCATCCCCGCACAGCAGATGCGGATGCGCAGCACGGCGCCCTTCCTTGGAGGCAAGTCTTAAAGGTGTTTCAGATTTCAGAGGGTGACTCACTGACCTAGTTCCACTTCTAGGAATCAATTCCAAGGTGGAGCTTGAGGATTTACACGCAAAGAGTTTCATTAGAGCATTATTTATAAAAGAAAATTTAAAGCAACTTAAATGTGCCATGTTGGGGGAATGAACAATTAGGCAGCCCTAAAAATAATTTTAAATAGGATTTTTGATAACTTGGAAGAATAACACCACATGAAAAGCAGATAAAACAAGATACCAAATTCAAACATTACCTTAAAATAAGTAAAAAATATATGTGTGTCTATGTGCACGTACATGCCTACAGAGATATATGAATGTACTAATACCAAATGTTTGATATTTTATAACAAAATATGACTTGAAGTGGGATTCCAAATGCTTTTGTTTTCCTTATTGGATCTATCTATATTTCTACATTTTTCAAAGCACACATCACTTTACAATCATGAAGAAAGAGCTTAAAGTTGAACATGATTCTAAAGTCGACCTGAGGAAGATGGGGGTCTCTCTAGCCTGTGGGCTCCTGCACTAGAGAGGATGCCGCTCACGTGGAAGACACGTGAGAGGGGGCTGCAGATGGTTGGCCCCCCAGCTCTGAGCAGGGTGGACACTCTTGCACAGAGCCACCTGGCATTCACAGTCACGGACAGGCCTGATCGTTGCTCAAGCAACCGTCACCTACACGCATGAGGCACCCACCGCGCCTGTCGCTGCGGCCGCACGGGCATCTTGTCCCTCCCCCTGCTTCTCCTTCCTAGAGGCCAGACGCCCACTGCAAACTCGACACAGTTCCTCCACCTAGAGGACTTAGCCCATGCTTCCAGGCCCCTCCCCGGGATGTGTGATTTTAGCTGGGACCCCTTGTCAGTCGGCCCACCTGGGAAGAATCAGGCCAAAGGACAGAGGGGCCTCTCACCACAAACCGTAAACTTAGATGCTTCCATGCGGCGAGCAAGCACTGACAGTGTCCCAGTTATTAAAAAAACAGCTGCACCAGTATTTCAGTGTTACTTAAAATAAATAAATAAATTCCAAAATGCAGGTGCATTTTGATCAGGTATCATCATAGCGATGAGCCCGACATAGATGTGGGTAGCCCGAGCTGACACGAGAGCCTCCAGGTTGCAGGGCGGGCACGAACCTGACAGGTAGGAGTGGGAAGAGAAGTCAAGGACGTGCACGGAGGAGCCCGTAGCCTGGGGCGGAACCCTGCTCCGTGAAATGGTTGGTGGTGGTGAAGCCCCGCCGAGGGAACAGCCACAAAGGGATGAGCATGGAAAGCAGCGCTGGCTGGAGCCGCTCCATTCGAAGGAGCGTCCGCTTCTCCCTCCGGGTCTAGGACTCTGGACACCACGGGGCCAGGAGCAGAGGGGGGACCCTGCCGCGTTTCCAGCCAGTTCGTGTTGGTTCTGTCTCTGTTTATGTCATGCTCTTAATTGGAAAAATTCTATTTACATTCTAAATATCTAGGTTACAAACCAAGTTTTCAAAACTATTCCATTTGTAATTTGGAGTCTGTGTGTCCTTAAGACAACAGAACAAACACACCATCCACCTAAAGAAAAACTCAATAAAACCACTCCTTAGGATACATTTTATAATTGTATTTCCATTTACCTCTACCTCAAATATCTTTATATCTGTAGTTATCTCTACAAGCGTTTCGAGGCAGTGCATTAAAATTTTCAATTTCATTTTCAGGACTTGGAAGAAAGCCTTTGTGATATTACCAAGAAGTGACTTACCACAAAAGCTCGCTCCTTACATCAATGAGTGGGATTGCACGAGGCTTTTGTTTTTCTTTGTGGGGGCGGGGGTGCTTCTTATAAGAAGTTTTCCTTTAGTGCTAATATAGGAGGAAACACATATCTTTGGTATAATTTTCAATTATCGTGTATGAAAGCTTACATTAGATAAATAAATGCGATAAAAATAAAATGGTAACATTTTCACAGGAGTCCAGGAAAATGAATTTCCGTGACACGCAATGAAAGAAGTAGATATGCAAAGTGATGTTTCCTAGGATATGTTTCCTTATTGTTATTATTTTTTGGTTTGTTTATTCCATCCTGTTGCTTCGCACCATCAGCAAGTTTGATTAAGTCCAGAGTTACTGACGATGCAAAGCCCACAGGAGCTTAAGCCAAGTACCTCACACGCTGTCTCGCAGCTATTTGAAAATTTACCTTGGGAACCTCAAATGGAGCTGGCACGCCCCACCCCAATGTGAGTTCTCGTTCGCAGTTTTTGTCTTCACTTTTCCAGTCGAACAACTAAATAAAGTAAGAGGAAACTAAGCCCTTTAGCTACTGAGTCACGGTGCAGGTTAACCGGAAAAACCCAGCGAGAGAATCGGGTATCTGTGACCTACCCGCAGTCCCTTCGCTGTCGCGGGTGAAAAACTACAGCCCACGTGTAGAGTGAGCCTGCACAAGGGCGTGACCCCGCGTGCCGCACACTGGTCTGCGCTTCCTAAATAAAATGTGCAATAATAAAGTTACACTTTAGCTATCAATGCCTTCCGTGATGATACAGGAGTTTGTGAAACGTGGCAAGAAGGCCCGATGGAGAGGCTACTGAGGGGAGGCCGGCGGCGGTGGACCGAGCCCTCGCGGGCGCGGCGGGCGGGCCGAGCCGGGTGAGAGGTCTCTGAGGCCTCATCGCGCGCCGCAGGGGGGAAAGGCACCCCACCCACCACCGCATTTCTTTTATTCAATGTTCTGCCTAATCTCGGAGAGTTCGTACTGCTTTCAGTGACAGCAAACTCGGAATTTCAAAAACTTCCGACCCCGCGGGCCTCACATGCGTCTCCACCTCTCTACGAACTGAAAGCGACTGCTCTGCTTTTTCACGTTTGAAAGGGAACCGGGGTGTCCTGTGCGTCCCTGAGCAGGACTTGCCGCGGCGAGTCCCTGCTAGACGCCGGCGGGGACACAGGCCTCTGGCCGGGCGCCCACCGGCAGCCCCCGCGCACCTGTGCGCGGCGGCGCGGGAGGGGCCGCGCGCGGAGCCACGTGCGTGGAAGCCCCCGGCTGCGACGGCGACTCGCACGCCTCCGCGGGCCCCGCGCCCCCGCCCCGCGTGCCCCGCACCCCGCGCACCTGCTCGCGCCGCTCCGGCGGTCGCCGCCTCGGGCTCGCCCCGGTGCCCCGTTGGGCCCCCGCCGCCGTCCGCTCCGCCAGGGCGTCCGCGTCCTCGTCTCGCGCCCCGCCGCCGCTCAGCTCCCGGGCCGAGCACATCGCGCCGCCGGGGGCCGCCCAGGGCTGCGGAGCGCCCGCCCCGCGGCCTCGGGGAGGGCCCACCCGGGGCGGGGCCGCGGGGCGGGCGCGTCGGCGTGTCTGCGCGTGTGTCCCCGTGCGAGTGACAGAGACCCGCACACACAGCCGCTCTCCAGCGTGGCCCCTTTGTGGGTGTCTGGCGCTGGGCTGCGGGGGTGCTGCCGGCCGCCTGTCCGTGGGGCTCTCCCTCTTTTTGGTTCCTTTGTCTGCGCCCTGGTGTCCCTCGGAAGTGCCTTGTCGCCCTGCTGGGTGCTTCCCTACCACATGCTGGTTGTCCAGCCCCGGGAGTGTAACTGCTTTTCTGTATGTTTCTGTGAATGGGTAAGAATATGTCTCTCTCAGAAGGTGTGAAGGAGGACACTTGTAATTCGTAAGTCATGTTCTTACTACGTGTAATATTGTGGTTTAATAACAGCGACAAAAAGATGTATATAGTTGGTCTTCATCTTATTGCTTGGCCACAGCTGCTAAAACTCTTGGAATTTCCCAAGTGTTAAAAGCAATAAAGTCTCTCTCTCTGTGACTGAGGGGACGTTGGGACCCCACCGGAGGGTGGGGCTGATGCCAAGGGAACCAGCCCAGGGATCAGAGGGCCTGAACGTGCAGTCCCACCTCCCACCTCCCACCTTTCTGGAGGGCGGAGGGGCTGGAATTTGAACCCATCACCAGTGGTCAGTGAGTTCATCAGTGTCGCCTAGGTAACGAAGCCACCACAAAACCGCAAGGAATCAGAGCTTCCAGGGTGGGTGCAGCCGCCATCTGTGGGGAGAGAAGGCCTGGAAGCTCTGTGCACCTTTCCACACACCTCCTCCAAGGTACCTCTCCACCTGCTCACCACCTGTGTCCTTCATAAGAGACTGGTAAAAGTAAGTTAATGTTTTTCTGAGTCCTGCGAGCCACTGTGGAAAAATTACAATTGAACCTGAGGCCGGGTTGTGGAACCTCCAATTTATAGTCAGTCAGAAGCCCAGGTAGCAACCTAGCCTTGTGACTGGCATCCGAAGTGTTTGCGGCAGGCAGAAATCTCGTGGTGTGGGGCCCGTAACCTGTGACATCTGTGGTCATATTTTCTAGTTTCTAGTTTCTACCTCTGTCTCCAGGTAGATGGTATCAGAACTGAGTTAATTGCTTGGTGCTGTTCAAAAACACACATCCAGCTATCCTACCCTACAAGGAGGCTGAGGGGCAATTAAATAAAATATTAAATTTTCTGTATCTTTTATCTGTACTTTGAGAAAATGATAGACTTACACAGAGAAAACGTCAGGCTGTTTGCCAATGGAAAGTAAAGGTGCATCTCGCTATGGAGAAGAATGAGAGCCTCCTGGGGTCTTGGCTCTCTGCTCCTCTCCTCTGACAGGCCACTGCGCCTTCTCGCACCGTGCCAGCCGCGCCCTGGAGAGGAGATGCTTAAGGTGGAATGAACGGATTTGGCTGCTTTTGACTCCGGCAAAGTGGGTACTGTCACCATCAATGACCCCTTCATTGAGCTCAGCTACATGGTCTGCATGTTTCAGTAGGAGTCTACTCCTGGCAAGTTCAAAGGCTCAGTCAAGGCTGAGAACAGGACGGTTGTCGTCAGTGGAAAGCCCACCCCTGTCTCCCAGGAGTGCGATCCCACCCACGTCAGTGGACTGATGCTGGAGCTGAATATGCTGTTGAGCCCACTGGTGCCTTCTCCACCTGGGGGAAGGCTGGGGCTCATGTGAAGGGGGGGCAAGGAGGCTGTCATCTCTGCCCCTTTGGTGAGCGCCCGCACGTTTGTGTTGGGGGTGAACCATGACAAGTATGGCAACAAGACTGTCGGCGATGCCTCCTGCACCACCTGCCCAAAGTCACCATGACAACGTTGGCAGCGAGGAGGGACTACAGCCCCCCCAGACGACCATGGACCCACCTCTGAGAAGCTGTGGTGGCCGAGGGGCTGCCCAGAACATCATCCCCGCTTCTGGCGCTGCCAGGGGTCTGAGTAACATCATCCTTGAGCTGCAGGGGAAGCTCCCTGGCATGGCCTTCCATGCTCCCACACCCAACGTGTCAGTGGCGGACCTGAGCTGCCTCCTGGAGAAAGCTGCCAAACGCAGAACACCAAGCAGGGGTGAAGCAGGTGTCGAGGGCCCCCTCGAGGGCATGCTGGGCCATACTGAGGGCCGGGTGGTCTCCTTCAACTTTAGCAGTGACTCTCCTGCACCTTCGATGCCTGACTGGCACTGCCCTCAGTGACCACTCTGTCAAGCTCATTTCCTGGCATGACAATGAATTTGTCTGCAGCAACGGGGGGATGGGCCTTATGGTCCACATGGCCTCCGGGAGTGAGAGCCCCCGGGATAACCAGCTCCAAGGAGAGGAAGAGAGGCCCTCAACTGCTGGGGAGTCCTTGTCCCCAGTCGATTCCCAGACGTTCCTCACCGCCACAGCTTCCTTCCAGACCCCCTGAAAAAGAGGAGAGGCCTTGCAAGCTGTACCTTGTCACGCACCATCGATAACCGGCACCCCTAGAAGTGATTTGGGATCTTCTACCGAAGTATCTTCAGGCCCAGAGAGGGAATTAAAATGTGGGGGTGGAGGACTTTAAGTCTTGTTTTAAATAACTGCTTCCTTTTTCTGGTAGCTGTGCCAGTAGAAACTAGAAAATATGCCTTTTGCTATCGCAAATTAGAAAGAAAAAGAACCTGGTTTAATTCCTTTCTTAAAAATTTTTTAAAACCCAGAAGAAAGAGATTATAGATACAAAGATTTCAGAACCTATTGTCACAATGGGAATCCGAAAACATTCCCTCATTTGCCTCATTGCTTTCCTGTCATGACAGTGTTCTCGTTCCCGAACTTTTGCTTTGGGCCTTAGTAGTGTTTCTTATAAAAAGTGGCGAGATATATATATATATATATATATATATATATATATATATATATATGACTTTAGAGTTATGTATAATGGCACACTGAATGCAGAAAGCAACGACAAGGAGGGGAGAATGAAGAGAATATAGTAAACAAAAAGGATGAGGAAAGAATGGGGAGAATGTACAGAAGAAAAAAAATGAAAGGAGAATGCATAAAATGGAGAAAAGTAGGAGAGAACGTAGAAGACGCAGATAACGGGACAAGAAGAAAACAGAACGAAGGGAGTGGAGAGAGCCCGGGCAGAATGCAGGAAAGGGAGAGGAGGAGGAGGAGAGGATGGACGGGACGAGGAGAGGAGGGCGAGGGAGCAGAAAGTGAAGCGTATGAGAACGAGGAGAACATAGAAAACGAGAAGAATGGGGGCCACTTTAATAAGGTGTATTTTTACTAACGAATCAACCATTGTCTCAAGGTTTCAAGTTTGATGAAATGGGCTTTTCTTACCTGAGTCTTAATTTTTCCTCTCCATTTTTGTACAGAATTGTTATATAATTAATAAACATTGATAGATTATTATTAACTGAAGTCTACATTGTCTTCAGTTTCCCACATTTAAGGCTCAGTCTCAGTGCTGGCCTCTTTCTGTTCAAGTTCTCACTGATCTTCCTTCTAGAGAGTTTCATGGTGACATCTGGGGTTCCTGGTGACTGATGGGGTGGTGTGGTATGAGATAAAATCAGGAGGCCCTGGTTGGTGTGGCTCCTGTGGATTGAGTTGATGGCCTGTGAACCAAAGGGTCACCGGTTCGATTCCCAGTCAGGTCACCTGCCTGAGTTGCAGGCCAGGTGCCCAGTATGG